>VWZK01002441.1:63526-87166 GCA_013396935.1 Baryphthengus martii | reverse complement strand
AAAAAAAAAAAAAAAAGAATAGACTCATTTAATGCTACCTTTAGCTTCAGCATGGATGAATTTCTTCCTGAAGCACCTTTTGCATCCCCTCAAAGCTGTGCAAGGCCTGGCACTTACAGAAGTAAGTTAAAAATAAGGTGGATGAGGTCTGCAGGGGTTTGGATCTTGAGTTTTCTAAGTCTCAAAATATAAGACAGTAATGGAAAAGACTACTAAAGAAAAAGGACAGGCATTATGAGAGACTCTGAGAAAAATTATGAAGAAAAGAATAGATTTCTATTATCCATTATGAGGAAATTTACACAAACAGTTGTGAAGAATGAAGAGCAAATTAAAAATAACTTCAAGACTGAATAAAAGGAAAAGATGAAATGAAGTAGAATAAGTAGAAATAATAGACACAAAGAGATGATTATTCAGTGTTCCTTATAAAAACTCATTCAGTTTTACCTTTCTCCTGCTTAACGTATTTTTTATGGAGAACAGCGCAGTGCCCCAGAATTAAGCACAAATACAATACGGTGGGACCTTGTTCCCAGGTCTTCAAATACAAGTTGTACTACTACTTCTTGTTCTCTATTCATCTGTTTCTACATTGGTCTCTAACCATGAGTCTGATAAACCTTTTGAAAATCAGGCCAGAGATACTAACTGAATTCTTTTTTTAATTTCTTTTTATTTTATTCCATTCTATAGACAGGTAGACAGGTTTATTCCTTTCTATAGCATAAGTATGCTTATATGCTCAGTCTCATCTTTTCCAAGAAAATCAATGTGTTTCCATTGCTATACCAGGGATAAAAGTTTCATACATTGCACTCCCTTTATCTGCTGCCTCATCAACCATAACACTATTTCTATGGGTATGTCAACCAGAAAAAGAAGGTCAAAGAAACCAAATCCCCTCTGATGAACAAGACTGGAAAGCTGGTAACAGCAGACAAGGAGAACTCAATGACTATTTATTCTCAGTCTTCACTGGCCACCTCTCT
Source organism: Baryphthengus martii (assembly GCA_013396935.1). Taxonomy (NCBI): domain Eukaryota; kingdom Metazoa; phylum Chordata; class Aves; order Coraciiformes; family Momotidae; genus Baryphthengus; species Baryphthengus martii. The sequence continues at coordinate 86,174 of VWZK01002441.1, read as the reverse complement.
CCTCACAGCTTCTAAGTTGATGGACTACAAGACAGGGACCAGGGCACCAAAGTCCCTCCCACTGTGAGATCAGGTTTGTGACTATGTGAGGAACCTGAACATACACAAGTCTATGGGACCTGACAGGATGCATCCCAGAATCCTGAGGGAATCAGCTGATGTAGCTGCAAGCTACACTCCATGATATTTGAAAAGTCATAGCAGTCAGGTGAAGTCCCGGGTGACTGGAAAAAGAGAAATGTTCTGCTCATATTTTAAAAGGGTACTATCAACCTGTCAGCCTCACCTCTGTGCCTGAAAAGATCATAGAGCAGATTCTCCTAGTAGCTCTGATAAGGCACACGGACGATAGCGATGCGGTACGAGACTCGGCTTCACCAAGGACAAGTCCTGCCTGACCAACCTAGTGGCCTTCTATGATGGAATGACTACATCAGTGGACAAGGGAAGAGCAATGGATGTCATCTACCTGGACTTTTGTAAAGCCTTTGACACGGTCTCCCACAATATCCTTCTTTAAATTGGAGACATATGGCTTTGATGAGTTAACTGTTCAGTGGATAGGGAATAAGTTGGATGGATGTATCCAGAGTAGTGGTCAATGACTCTCAATATCCAGATGGATATTGATGACAAGTGGTGTCCTCAGGAGTCCATACCGGGACCAGTGCTGTTTAATATCTTCATCAATGACACAGTGGGATTGACTGCACCCTCAGCATGTTTACAGATGACACCAAGCTGAGTGGTGTGGTTGACATGCCTGAGGGATGGGATGTCATCCAGAGGGCTCCAGAGAAGCTGGAGAAGTGGGCCTGTGTGAGCCTCACAAGGTTCAACAAGGCCAAGTGCAAGGGTCTGCATCTAAATCTGGGCAATCCTTGGTACCAGTAGAGGCTGGGTGATGATGTGATTGAGAGCAGCCCTGCAGAGAAGGACCCGGTGAGTGAAAAGCTGGACATAAGCTGGCAATGTGTACTCACAGCCCAGGTGGACAACCGTATCCTGAGACCTTATTGCAGCCTTTCAGTACTCAAAGGGGACTCATAAGAAAGACATGGACAATCTTTTTAGCAGAGCCTGTTGCAATAGGAGAAGGGGTAATGGTTTCAAACTAAAAGAGGGAAGATTCAGACTAGATATAATGAAAAGCTTTTGTTACAATGAGGGTGGTGAAATACTGGGACGAGTTGTTCAGAAAGTGGTAGACGCCCCATCCCTGGAAACATCAAGGTCCAGTTGGACAGAATTGAAGATGTGCCAGTTCACTGCAGGGGCATTGGACTAGATGACCTTTAAAGGTCCCTTTGAACCCAAATCATTCTATAATTCTATGATTTATCATGGTTTAACTGTTCAGTGTTCCTTTACATAACTTTTCAGGTGTACTCTGCCTCTGTTGAAACTGTTGCTTACTGTAATTGCTAGAGTAATCATGGCAGCTTTAAAATAGCAATAATGAACTTGTTGTAAGGATGCTAAACTTCCTGCAAACCAAGTAGAGAGAAAAACAATCCCAAGATAGAGGCCACATATTTCCTTCCATTCCTGCTGTCTCTGAGGTATATTTTTTCAAGTTTTTGACTCATTTCAATTAACAAAATAAAGAGACACAAACATTAAAATAAAGCAGAGAAGGGAAAAATATTTTAAACTGAGTTACAATTGGCAATAAATAATATCAAATATCAAACAATATCTTTAAAACAACAACAGTATCAGTCTTCACTGGAGATTCTTTCATAGAGGGGAAAAATTTGAATGAAGTCTGAGAGACTCCTCCGAGTAGGACTTGCTGGACTGGCCCATAAAAAATTGGTTGAATGACCTAAAAGGGTTGTGTTATCATTCTACAGCTGTATCAGGAAGCACTGCTGACAGGAAGGAAAATAATGTCAGAAATTTGACTCATAAACATACTTCTCATGCTGGCACCTGGATTATTTAAGGCACTTAAAAAATGACAAGATGGCAGTCAGTTGATCCAAAAGGGAAAAGTGTTCTTTAAATAGGGGAGAGCATGAGAAAATTCAAGGAAAAGTTAACAACCAGGACCTCAGGTCAGGAAATTACTCAAGAATACAAACTCAAGTTTCCTGAAGCAGTGTATGACCTTGGATGCTTCTCTGGAAAACTAAAATGCATGGGTGTCAGAGATGGTCTGAATTTGTATCATACACACTCCAGGAGAATACACTGTCGAGCCCTTTCTGGCTGCATGTCTCCCTTCTCCTTTTGCATCTTAAACCAACAGTTTTCCACAAAGAGAAAAAAAAAAGTCACACTGATCTGCTCTATTCAAATTCTATGTTCTTTGTTCTACTTGTAGAATCCTTGTGCCCTACAAAACATGTCATTGGATTTCAATGTCAGTGGAAGTACTCCATCCAAACTCGTCATATCTGCATCCTCAGAGAGCAGGGAATCCTCACGTCATACTACCAAACAACTATAGAGATACAAAGAAAAATAAAATCACCTTTTGTATTCTCCATCCCCAGAAGTAGAAAGACTAGTGAGATGGTCTAAACGTGCTTCTCCAGAATAGTGAAAGACTGACAGATCTGATGGCACATATCTCTGAAATTTCACTCCCCAATAGCCATACTGCACAAGCTAGTATGTAGAAATCCTTGTGGATAAATGTACTGCAAGAAAGGGAATGAACATAAAGCTCCTGGTAGAAGTTTCAGTCCCTCCCCAGCATAGCAGAATTACAACGGTTCTACTCACAGCTGTACTGCTACCATTCAGGGTCTCTATGTGCAGCATGATAAAAAAGATCTATGAATTAGCAGGTTATTATTTTGGTTATTATTGTCACAAGAAACCACAGGCAACATTGATGATGTATAAGGAAACAGTCTCAACCTATTGTTTTCTTAGATGACTAAAATTCACATGAACTTTTAGCCAGGAAAGGCTTTTTACACCTATTATCAGCCCCACAAAAGTACTGAAAACCTGCAAGCTGACCTCCCAGTTGAGTTAGACTTTCAGTCAAGTGAGTAAATTACAAGAAAAAAAACTTGCAGATGGCACTATCTGGAACTTGGAGCTGACCTGGACATTCATAACCTATTTGGCTTTATATCTGTTAGCTGATTCCATTTCTCTCCAAAGAAAGTAACAATTTAAGCTGTTTCTGCTTCTCTCAAAACATAGCAGCAACCCAAATCCAAAACTACAGACAACAAAAGAAAAGCTTTCCATTGATGTTAACACATTTGGGATAGGATCAAAAGAACTCTAAGGGATGAAACAGCTTATTTTCTAAGGAAACTTCTTTTTTTTTGTCCTGAAGTTCATTAGCGAGGAAGTGAAAGGTTCCAGTGATTGCAGGCACGGAGCAAAATCTGAATATTAACTTGGGATTCTGTGCAGGCCCATCAGTGTAAAGCTTGAAAAAGTCTGAAGTGTTTTGCTCAGCATCAGAAGGACGTATTTTAATCCTGATTTTCAAGGTCACAAGCTAGTTATCAAATTGCGATTTTTGTGCTTTAAAACAAAAAATAAGTCTTGTGTTGGCATCTCATACTTTGTGTTAGCAGTCCTGAGATGAACAATCAATTTCTGCCTGCTTTCGATTCTGGAAACAACATTGTGTCACCAGATCCCTGAGCAACACTATACTTTTCTCCAGGCTTTGCAAAAGCAAAACTATTACAGAATGAATAATAAATATCAAAAAATAAATCTGGAGTAAAATGCAACCTCTTACACTTCTGTGGCAGTAGGCATTGCTACGTCTAGGGTGGTTTTTTGTTGAACACTGTCAGAAGCTAAGTAACGTTCCCAAATCAGCTGTTTTCTCAGTATTCAAGAACTATATCCTAGGTGCTGTCCTTGGTAAAGAACTAATAAATGTCCTGTGTTTTGTGAAACGTCACTTTTTGTGTTCTATTTCCTGAGCATCTGAAATTGCTTTTGTGATGGGCAGCCACAGCTCTTTGCATGAGGTACCAATATCTGGTTATGACTGTATACTGAAAGCCCTTTGACAGTATGCCGAAATAAAAACTCACATCTGCTTCACGTGCACTGAATTCCACGACGTGACAGAAGTTATTTGAAAATACTATGCATAACTAAATATTTCAGTCATTTTATGAGAAAGGTTTGGCCCTCATGATTATTTACTGATGCAGCATCTAAAGCCTCCAAATTCTTATTTTGCTGGCTGCTCCACAGACACCCAGGAAGCCACAGAAGAACTTCGATGAATCTTGGACCTATACCTTTATGAGCGCCATCTATCATGATAATACTTTTTCAAAGATGACAAACTGGCAATCAAAACCAGCTGCCAACTCTGACGGCTGTCACTGGGTTCTCTATATATGCCTCAGCACCTCAATCCATTTTTCAGCAAGGCTATGATCAAGCATGTATGAAAATACAGGCATCATATGATCACTAATTACCCTGCCTCTCTGCAGGCTTCATTTCAAGAAGTTTCACAGAACTTTCTCTCCTAATGCCATTTTATCATCTCAATTTCTAAAGTAAGCAGCTCAATTTGTGGCTCATCTCATAAAGGGACAAAATTCAAACCAGCTGCCCTGCTTATTACCACTTCTGCTGGGACAACTTCCTCGCCAAGACCTGCAGCAGCCACTTGCCCAAGCCCTGTGATGCCCCAGGATAAGTCAGAGCAGGAGTGATCTAATCCTCTTTGCAGACTTGAAATTTCCTTTAATTACATATTCTATTTTTATTATCTTGAAGGTATCCTTAGTATTTTCTGACATCTGGTTGTATAGCTGTATTCATGTGCAAGCACCCGCCAACACAACATGGGACAACCCGTCAAGTACCTCTCTGCTTAAACTTCTCTAAATGTCTTGTCAAGCTGCTCATTAGAGGGCATTACAGGCTCCTTGCTAGAACTACAATATACACACATTTTACACCATAAGAAATTTCTCTTCATCAGTGGATTCCATTTCATTCCTTTAACACCTATATTTGAACCTTTTCACTTTTGAGTAGGGGAAATGAGCAAGGAAAGCATGTGTATGCACTTGTGTGCTAACAGGGTGTGCAGGAATCAGGATGTGAAAACTGGTGTCTAAGGAACACGTTCTATAATTGTTCCCAGTGCTAAAGTCCAGACACTAGACAAAAACTTGGGAGAAATATCTAAATATGTCACCAAATTCGAGTCACAGAATTAGCAGAGCTTGGTATGATTAAGTCTATAACTTTTCAAAATTTATTTCTAAATTAATGCCTTTTTTTTTTAATTACAACTCAAAGAACAACAAATTCCTTACTCTCTCTTCTTTGTTCTTAATAGAATTTAGTAAACTTAACTTTAATCACTTTCCTTTGAATGGTTGAAGAATTTTTGAAGGATTGTTTGGATGCCAGCAACTCTGCCAAATTAGCCTTTGGTCCTCATACTGTTACACAGGAGATTTCACCATACTTGAGTAGAATGCCCCAGGCATTTCCAAATACTCTCTGAACAGACTCAGAACTATGAGTCATTCACGTTTCTACTACTAATGAGATCTGGAGGGAGTTCTTTTGTCAAGCATGCTCTCTCCTGTTGTGCATGGTCTACACTACTACTCCAGATCTTTCTCACTTAAGCTGCACAAGGAATCTATTTGCAAGGAACATACTGTATGTCAGTAAAGTGTAGTTTCTTCAAAAAATTAAACATTAGTCATTCAGCACAGTAGAAAATAATCTGGCGGCTTTTATGCGGTATACTCATGTTGACACCAGAACTGACTTGGAAAATGAGATGATGTCTAATCATATCCATTATGTGTGACACAATCAGATGGGATTGATTTGCCTAAATATAGATGTACACAATGCAGACATCTGCAACTGAGCTAGGCACCCCAAACCTCCAACACTGTTGATGGACAGAAAATAAGCCCTTCTACAGTGTGATTCATCACCCCAAGTAAATGTCTAAATTGAATTGCATATTAGAAGTGCCTATTTATCTCCACTGATTAAAAAATGAGCTAAGCATGCCTAGTTGAGATGTAGATACCTATATATGCTTCACTAAAATTATCTGAGAAGATTAAGACTTTTTCATGTTCTGACTCAGGTCTACACTAACTGGTCTGAAAAGGCATCGCCTCTATCCACAAACCTTATCTTGCCAACATCCTTAAATTATTCTGATTATAACAACATTGCCTTTGCAAGCTGAAGTATACTAGTTTTTCAAACTGTGCCCCTCTATCCATAAAGCAGAATACAGAACATTACGCTCGAAGTCATACGAGAAACTAGATATAAAGCATGGATCCCAGAGGTTTACATAAGAACAAATGACCTCTTAGAAACAAATTTTCTGATATTCAATCTAAGTTCTTGCAAAAGGTCAAATAATGCTGTGAAAATTCCCAAGGCAGTTTCATTTGTACCATGTCAGTATAAGCTAGATAAAGCCAAATATCTCTTTGGATCTGATCCAAGTGTTACTGACTTGTGTGAGAACTGGTCTGGACCTTTAATGGTCAAAAAGGGTCTGAAAAGGCCTGTGATGAGATGAAGTAATACTATCTGTTTGGAAGAGATGAATCACTATTAAAATAAGCAGCCATCTTACTTTAGTTACCACACTGTATTAAAACAGCAATCTTAAAAACAAAACAAACCAAAAACTCAACAGGGATAAAACTCTACTCCATCAAAGACAGTAGAAGGTTTGTTGCTCACTTTAATGAGGCTGGGATTTCACAGTGCGACTTGGCAATGATCAAAATTACAGCTCTTAAAAGACAAATGTATTCTGCTTTGCTGCACTATGTAAAACATAAGTCAACCAGCGTAAACTTTTTTAAATTATGCATATCACATTTTTGGTACAGGTTTGCACTTGACATTAACCCTATAATTAAGATATCGATATTCACAGATGGGATGTCAGATAGAGAGCCTGAAGCTCATTCATTTCTCCTGCTTTCAGCTTGCCATACTGTTCTGTTCATTCACAATTCTTGGCCTCGTATGCCAAGCGCAGTGAATTGTTAGATCACAAGGAAGGCTAATGAGCTGCCTCTGACACACTGAGTCCTGAAGTGAATGACAGGCTTCAAGTGCCTGCAATACAGGTAATTTCGAAAAAACATGTAGACTCCTCCCTTTTAATGCAAGAAACAAGAGTTGAAATAATCATTTATGTTCAGAATGGGACACGTTATGTAAGGCTATGGAGAAAGAGAATGGCAGGAACTTTCTGCCGCATGTTCCATCATGCTTGGTCCTGTACCTGTCCAGACTGAGGACCTGTCTGGAGCACGCTATGGTTGTCTTCTAGCCAGCAGACACATTTTCTATCTTTTGGAAGCCTCAAAAGGTGGGAAAGAAATCTGAAAAAAATTATGAGTACTTGAGTTTTGTTCTGATGTGGAGCTAGAGTATGGGTGGGATGCACATCTGGCAACTGGGAAAAGCTCTAAGACTGTATCAGCACTAAATAGTGAAGTGTTCTGAGGCCACGGAAGCAAACCGGCACTGAACAGCCCATGACCCTTTCTTAAACTCTGTTAGATACCAAAACAGGGTGGCAGCATTCAGACTACCTGATGGAAGTTTTCTATGGCCTGGATTAACTTGGAGTGCTGTGTGGGAATATTTAGGAATGCTGGTTGGCTTAGTCCAAAAACATACCAGCAACCATGCTAACAATTTAGCCGTACAGATGACTGAGTTCTGCTGCCCAGGAACATTCCCTGGCACTTATTTATTAGTACAGACACAGTCTAAGGACTTCAGTCATTGACCAGAAAGGTTTTGTGAGAGATGCTGTCCAGACACATAAGAAAATACAGTATCTTTGTGATTAACAGGTTTACAAGAGAGACAAAAAAATATAAATTTAATTTCAGATCCTAATATCTACCAATTCCATTTGCAGGTGTGTTGTGAAACTCCTGGGTGCTCACAAAAAGTTGCAAAAGGCACATTGGGTACTGAAAGAAAAATATAGAGAAAGCAGATACCCAAGAATAGCCCTAAATAAAGCTCCTGTGTTTCCAAAACAAATAATAAACTTTGCATATCCCAGGAAACATAGCTAGTTGAATGACAAGATTCCCCACCCCCCTACATATTTTCAAGGACAATTGATGAAATAAAACAAAAAGGAGGAAAGAAAGCTGTGCAGTTATTGATGGATTTGAGAAGAGAGGGAGACACACACCAAAAAAATGAAAAAAAAAAAAAAAGAGAGGTCTCACAGCCATTATAATGTTTCTAAAATGAAAGATGACCTTTCTACAGGAAGCAGTAGCAGCTTTTTCCCAGTCTTCCTTAATTCCTTCTTAATAAATTCACATTTATATCTATTAGAAAAAAGAATAGCAATCTGTTTTTTTCTGGACATGTTGTTTGCAATGTAAACATTATTTTATAAGTAAAAGATAGTTGTAACCAAATAAAAGAAGGGAAGGATCTGCACGAATGCATGCATGAAACTTGCAGGTTCTGTAAACAGTAGGTAGTTTGAAGACTGGAAAATTAAAACAATTGAAAGAAACTGAAACTTCACCCAACAATATCTTTAAGACTACAATTGTTAAATGGTATCTTGATATTTTCTAGAAAATGAACCAGAAGTAAAGTCACACAAAAAGGACACCACAGCAATTTCCTGCTAACCAATGGCCATGTCAGGATTCTTTGAGTCTTTTGAATCCTCCTATGTAGGCAACTTGCAATCTTTCACCTGAAGGTAAGCACTGAGGCAAGGGGAAAAATAGACCAGTAGGAAAAAATAAAGGCTTTGAAAAGTTCTTAAATGTAAAATCAAAACTGCAAGGAAAGGAATACTTTGGTGGAGGTAAAAGATTGTAATCAGTATGTTATTGAAAAGTGACAGTTCAATGCCTCTCAAGTTAAGGTAACGGTAGGAGAATAGGTCATACACCCATTATCACTAGATTCTCCTTTTTCCTCTTGTAGTAGGAACACCCACATTAAGTTTCTGGGCAGGTACATTAATGGACATCAAAAATGACACTCCGGCATCCCTATAATCTTTGCTTGCAGGTAAGTGCTTGCTCTGCTGACTTCCTCAGCTGGCCTGATGTGAACCTCCACCAACTGCAGAGCTAAGTAACCACAGCTAACCTGAAAGATCAGTTTGATCCATTTGCTTTCCAGCTGAGCTCATAACCAAATACCACACCATACAAATGGCATTTACAAGCTAAGAGCAAGTTCTGGCCAAGCTGGCATCCACTTGTGAAGGACTATGTGTATGTATCCATGCAGAAGTTCTGTGTGGGGACAGTAAACCATCTATACCACGCATATGAAATACCCACGTTTGTATACAGACAAAAACATTAAGTGCATATATGCTGATAGTACCTGCAGAATTAAAATGAGAATGCCAAGTAATTTCTTATGAATACAGAGCAAAAGACTACTAATAATTTTAAAGTCATATTCTTGTAGTTCCGTGAATGATATTTTTAGCTAGGCAAGGATCTTTTCCACATTTTTGACAACACAGATTGGATTTAAATTGGTTATATAGAAGCATAAATCCTTGTATCCTGTCACTACAGAATCTCAGTGGTGCTATGTAGTCCTCAGGGAATGGTTTTGGGGAAGGTTCAAAGAAACTCTCTTCACTTTTCAAGTGTGACTACTGGAGGAGGAAAAGATTCTTAACTTACCCATTGCCTCATTCTCACACTTACTGAAAATGAGCTTATTCTTAGGTTACCAGGAAACACTGGACATGTTCAAACCCAACCTCAAGTAACAGAAGTTATTTACATGAAAAGATGAATCTTGAACAACTTTCTCATTGAAGTTCTTTATACTCATCTGCTGAAACCAGACTCCTAAGATAGTTAACCACAAATGCCTATGAAAATTGTAAACTAAAAAACCCTACATTTGAAATCTGCAGTTTGAAATTCAAGAAAGTTTTAAAGATTGAATCAAAGTATTTCATAAAGTATTTGAAAATCTCTTCTACAGGGTTTGAAAGAGCGTATTAGGTGACTTCTCATGTTGGAGATAATACAGTAGTGACGAGAAGCTTTTCAAGACTTACCATTATTCATTTAGAAAGTTTTTCTATCTTGTAGGATCAATTAATCTTTAGACTGATGAGCCATGCTTCTGTTATCTGCAGACTTCAAGTATGGCCTATGTCAACATCCTCTTTCAGGATATTTTCTGGTTTATTTGTTTTTAACAAGGGTAATGTCTATACTACACAACAGCACTAAGATAATAAACTCTATTTAACAGGCAAAAAATCCATCTAAGAAACTTTTGTACAAGACCAAAAAAAAAAACATTATGAACCACACATGCATCGATCTGTGGACGATACGTCCTTCAGTCATGATCTTGCTGCTACTCAAATTTTCAGAAAAATCTCATTCCATGATCTTTTGCACAGAAGGAATTTTCATTTTCTGCAAATGAGCATTTCTATACAGTTAATACAACCAACCTCCCATGAGCAGCGTATTAGCACTCTGGGATTATGAAGATAATGAAAAAGCTGTGACAACACGCAGAGCGGGAGCGTGCTGGAGAGACATAGAGAGTTTACACTGCACAAAGCCAGCTGAGAGCTACCACGCTGGCAAGAAACTGAAGTTATTGAGTCCATAAGACTCCTACAATGTTCCAGCACTCTGGGATACGTGAGAAATGACTGACTCCACCACAGGCCAGTACATACATACCAGGCAGTATCCCGCTACTATCTCTCCAGCAACGGTGACTGGTGCAGACTCATTCTGGAGGAGCTGGCTTTGATCTGTCCTGGCTTATTAGCAGCAGGTCAGTACCAGCCACGAAAAAGTAGGATACCTCCATCCAGAATGAGGTGCTCATCACTACAGAGACTTAAACTTCAGCACTACTAATGCAAAAAATTCATAAGTAGTTTCAATTAACTTACAGAAAAGGTACCACATAAAGTGGTATTGTTTAAGAAGTACCATGTAGAGTAGTTCATTGAAGTAAAACATCCACTGGAGATAACACAAATAGTAAAAAAAAAAAAATAATGGAAAAAATCGTAAAATCTACCTAGAACACTGTGAATAAATTTTCAGTAAAATACTATCATACAATAAATTCATAAGTGTTCCTCATGTCAACTTCTCTTTTTTATTACTGTGACATATATTGATTTTATTAGAAGGATTAAAAAACATATTTACACTTCTACTGTACAACTATACATACATTCCTTTTCACTGTGCTGCCAGAAATTACTTTTTTCAATGGTTACATTGTGGCTATAACATGCTGCTAAATTAGTCTTAATTAAATAAATCTCCTACGACAGTCTAAGTCAAAGCTCATCATTGAGTAAACTTCAGAGAGTTATGGCTCCCTCCCAACCTGCATGAGAGTTTCTTTCCTATAAAACCAAACGAAGACAGGAGGGGTGTGGGGAGGATGTAGATGAGGAAAGGACATTGTGATCCTGGAAGCTTCCAGTGAGTGTTTTAGATGTAGGACTTTGGAAGTGTGCACAGAGCAGTTCAGACAGAGCAAAACAGTATCAGCTACTCCTTCAGGCTTTCCTTCTAGAATTAGCATGGAGCAAACTTAAGTCCAAGGAAAACCAGTATAGAAACTGAGATGGCGGCAGGGATCAAACAGACCACTTGTCTCTTACCAGCAACACAAACTCTATTTCCAACTTTCGCAGGTCAGAACTGGCCGAATGCTTGGGAGAACACACACACACGCACACACACTTAAATTTCTCTGTCATCCCTTCTGCATCTTACTCCTTTTGAGAGCTAAAGAAAGTCTGCATTTGTGGAACAAAGAAATATGTTCTTTTCATTGGCACTAGCTGGTACAGCCTATTTCATGATTCTAGTCAACTGTTTGTATGGCAGGCCTGGAAGACTAATCCTCAGCTACATCTACATGAGTAAAACAGAGTGTTTCAGGTCTCTAATGCAAGTTGGCACCTAGTAGTCTACAACTATGACCACCATGCTCAGTTCCAGTAAACTTTCCCACTGTTGAAAAAAAGAGCGGCTGCATGAAAACCAACAACTGGGAACAGTTCCAGCAACACTCTTCATTCCCAAACTATGAAGGCAGTTGTTTGGGAGACTGTAGATAGCTCAGGCAAAAAGCACGCCAGGGAACTTTCCAACTTGTTACTCACAAAGAATTGGTTAAAGATATGAAAGTCAATGACAGCCTTGTCTGCAGGCACTGTGAGGTTGTGCAGTTCAAAATGCAGGAAGACAAACAGCTGAAGCAGAGCCTTGGACTTCAGGAGAACAAACATGACCTTTTTCAGAGACCTGCTTGCCAGCATCCTGTACAAGGGCAAAAAAGAAAAGAAGCACTTTTTGATCTTCAGGACACCCTCCTCAAAAGTATGAAAACAGTCCTTTGCGGTGTACTGGAAGGCAAACAAGCATGGATGAACAACAAAGTCCTGACTGACCACAGACACAAAAAGGAAGCATAGGGATAGTGGAAGGAGGAGCAAGCTACTCCCAAGCAAGATACTACCCAATCACACAGGGATGGAGTTAGAAATACTAAAGTTCAGGTAGTAAAAATCAGCAAATGATGTGAAAAGCAACTAGAAAGCTTTATAGATACAGTGATGAAAATGGAAGGCTAAAAAGAACATGGGGCTGTTACTCAAGAGGGCAGTTAATCTAGTGGCATGAGAAAGTCTGAAGTACTCAGTGTTTTCTTTGCCTCGGTCTTTACCAGCAAGGTTTGTCACCAAGCCCCTCAAATGCCTGAGCCAACTATCAGAGTCTGGGGGACTAAAGCCTTATCTACATTACAAGAAGATCAAATTGGGCCAACTGGATATACCCAAGTCCAATGGAACACGAGACACATGCAAAGTTGCTGAGGGAGCTCGTCGAGACTATTGCAAGGTTGTCCTCTACTATCTGTGAGAGGTTTTGGCAATCAGGAAAGGTTTCTGACTCTTGATGACTAGAAAAAATTAATCACATCCATTTTCAAAGGGCTTCCGCAGATATGCAGAGCTGCAAACAAATCAGCCCAACTTCAGTTCCTCAGGAAGGCTATGCAGCAAATTCTCCCAGAAGACATTTCCAATATACGAAGGGTAAACAAGGTGGCTGGGAATAGCCAGTATCAATTTACTAAAGGGCAAATCACACCTGACCCATGTGATTGCCTTCTGTGACAACACAATGGTCTCATTGCACTGAGATAGAGCAATGGCTGCCACTAACAATTTTAGCAAGGCCTTCAACAAGATCCCACAACCAGAGAGAGAGATGGGCAGGATATGGTTTGGAAAGGGTCATGATAACATGAGCAGAAAATTGCCAGTACAATGGGGCTCCAAGGGTAGTGATAAGCACTACAAAGTCCAACCACAGCTGGTTACCACTGCATCCCTCCAGGAATGATACTATTGCCAACAGTGATTAATGTCTGACATGGATGATGAGACAGAGAATACCTTTAGCATGGTGGTAGGAGCTTGATACACTGGAGGATAAGTCTACTACTCATAGGGTAGACGAGAAATGGGACAAATGGAACATCATAAACTTCAACAAAGGTCATTGTCAAGTCTCATGTCTGGGATGGGTTAACCCAATGCAACAAGTTGAAGGACAACTGGATAGAAAGTAGCTTTCCAGAAAGGATCTGAAGGTCCTTAAGGTGAAGAGGACACAGCAATGTGCCCTTGTGGCAAAGACCATCAATCATGAACAACACTGTAGCAGTAGAATACCAGCAGGTCAAGGGAAGTGAGCTTTTCCCTTTATTGGGCACTGGTGAGACTCTGTCCAGCATATCTGCAGTGCTGTGTCCAGCTCTGGACTCACCAGGATGAAAAAAAAAACCAAAAAAACAGACATGGACATACTCAGGTGAGTCCAGCAAGTGCTCAAGGATGCTGGAGCACAAAAAAATAAAAGCACAGATTGAGAAACTGTGCTTTAGTCAACTTGAAGAAAAGAAAGCTGAGGTGGAGATCTTACTGCTTTAGAAAGACCTACTGGAAGGGTATAAAGGTAACTGAGCCAGACTCAGATGTGCACAGTGGAAGGACAACATAGGAAATTCAGACTTGGTATACAGAACTAATTCTTCCCTGGTGCACAGACTGGCCAGAGAATTTGTGGAGTATCCACTGCTGGAAACTGAAACTGTTCAAACTCAGACAAAAAAAATGCCATGAGCAACATGATCTAGTTGGACCTTCTCTGAGCAGGAGTTTGATCTAAATTACCTAAACAGGTCCCTTTCAACCCACACTGTTCTATGATTTGGTGATTCTATGAACAATTTAATAGTACAGATGATTGAATTGCAGTACCCAGGAAGGTTTCCAGAAGGGATTTTATTTCCCATTATAAATGTAACCTCCATTTCCACCCAGGGAAAAAAAAAAAAAAAAAAAAAAAAAAAGTAGTATATTTTGGAAGCACAGAAATGCAAGAAATGAAAACAATTTCAGAGGAAACTTCCTTTGCAAATGATTGGATAGAGATCCAATCACCCCTGGCAAATGTGTTATAATAAATTAGTAGAAGTCAAGAAAAGAGCTCCTGAGAAAAGTTTGAAGGAACTGAATTGTTTATTCTCAATCTTGAAGACTGCCACTATACAAAATGTTTCAGATAGGTAATGCTTCGAAGAGCAGGTGATTAACTATTCCCCTGGACTAGGCAAGGAGTTAAGGAGTTTCATCAAGAAAAACTGTAAGAGTTAAACATGTGGAAACCAGAACTCAACACTCTATTGCCTTCCACTAAACCAATTTCTTGAATTAAAACAATCTTTTCCAACTTAACAAATAACTTCCTATATGACATTTTATCAAATGCTTTATTGAGATCTGGTAAATTTATTCTCCTTCCTATTCATATACAATTAGTTTTGTATGAGCTTGCAATGTATTTGATTTCATTTTATCTTTATTCTTTCCCTTAAGTTTTTTTTCCCAAAATTTTCTACAGCTTTGTGTAGAGTTCTTAAAACAGGGTTAGTACATCTACCATTCACCAGTCAAGAAACGTCACCCCTGTTTGACAGATCTACTAAAAACTGAAATGGCAAAGAAAAAGATTCCCTTAGAAACTGAAAGTTCCTTTAGCCTTGGAAAAAATGATTGTAATACTTTCCCTATTCCTTTTATAGTATGTTTTGAATCAATTCTATCAATGTGAAATTTCATTTTAAGAGACAGTCTTACAATTCTTTTTCTGAGCTTCTGACTGAAATGTAGCTTATTGAGAATATTTCATAAACTAATTTCAATCATCTATCCAGGGTTTTTGAAGAGCAACAGGAAATTAATTTATGTATTTCAGATCAAATTGCCCAAGTTGGGAAAATGAGAACTTTGCCAATAAACGGGAAGCAAAATGTTCATAATACAAGAAGGAAGTATGACAGCAAACAAAAATAGTGGATTACAGCAGGACACAGTTCAACAAGGAGTAAATAAGATTTTGGAAAAAATCTGCAAAAGGAAAAGGAGTTCACAAGAATTAGGAGATTATTAAAAATAAAGCAAATATTATGGGGACAAATATATATTTTTGTACCATGAAAGATAAAAAAGTTAATAGACAATCTTAACCAAACCATAGGCCTTTCTGGATACATGAGGGGAAAGTGCTTGAAAAAGAAGTGAGAGCTTGCTAAGAAAGACTACAAACCCAGAAAGAAAATATGGAGGTAGAAAGCACAGGTTAAAAAATGAAAATTCAAACAGCTTGAAGGTTCCTGAAGAGTAGGTCAGAGATTATTTCAAAAACACATCAACAGGAAGGAAGACTAGTCTCGGTCCACTACTCCACAACAAAGGAGAGCTACAGTGGATGAATCCAAGAAACCCAAAGCAGTTATGCTGGCATCAGTCTTTGTTGACCTTTAATTAAAGAAAAAAAAAAAAAGATAATGAAGTGATCCCACCACAATTAACAGTATTAAAGAGAAAAGACTAAATTCAATAGCAAATACTCACAATCAAAATGCAGACAGAGACCAAAAAAAAAAAACCACACTGTAAAGGGTTTATTTTGGAACAGACACCGCTCAACATGTCTCATTTCTTCTGACACAATGGAGTAAAACATGGCAAAGCTGAGCCTTTCAAAGGTTTTGTTCTACTTGTTAAACATACTTCAGGCTGAGGCATAGGCTCAGAGAGCCGCTGAGAGAGTTGGGCTTGTTCAGCCTAGGGAAGAGTATATAATTTCTTATTCCATTTCTAATTATTTCATTGAGTGAGATGATGCCTTCAGATATTAAATAATTATGGTCATATTGAAATGTACACTTTAGTATAGAGAAAGCATAGGTAATATCCACCTCACTAAAATCACCCTAGGGTATGGATGTCAAGAGTATTCATTTGCACCGAGTTGTAAAAAAAAAAAAAAAAAATCAACAAAAAAAAACCCACAAAACAATGATCTCTATCTGGTTCAGAAACCCCCAAAATCAAAATTAAATCAACTCACAGTACAGAAATCCCTAATGAAAGCTCACAGCTTGTAAGTCTACTGTATATCTTGAAATGTAACTTCAAAACAGAAGATGTTTCAGTGCAGTTCACACTTGATGGTGACCACTGACTTTCCTTGATGTTATTACACTTGTAACTAAAAAAGTATAGTTAAGCAAGTACTGAATTGGTGACAGACTAGTACTTACAATCTTCAGATTCAGGATAAAATTTGATACAATGAACATAAAAAAAAATACTGCCATCATCATACACAGGTAACCTTATCAAACCTTCAACTTCACTTTAGCAAATACATTTTTAAGTCTCAAAATCAGAAATCTCATAAATCCTGCGTCAGCTAGAAACAACCAAAGATATTTATTCCCATAATAGTTATAGCTGCCCATAAAATAAGTTCCTTGTTCTAAAAGTGATGTTATAAAATGAACATCCATAATCAGGAAGACTAATCTTCATAATTTTAAAACACATCCACTGTTTGGAGGGCTTCGCATGCATGAAAAAAAAAAATGACTTTTTACAGTTCATAATAATTTGGTCTTCAAATCAAATGTTTCTTAATGTTATCTCTCCATATAAAATTTGTTCAAACACCACTCCCTTCACCAATCAATGCCATAAATATGAATGATCTCTGGATGGTGTAACATGTTACAAAACCACTGATCTTTTCCATTAGATTGACTTGCAGAAGCACTCTATTATCACCAAAAAAATGTATCTGTTTCTATATATGCAACAATCATATTGCATTTATGACACTACGAGTACCACCACCCTAAGGAACTAGTTTTGTAAATTGATAGGAACTCTAAAGGTAACCATAAAGATGTCTGAACTGTCATTAAAGGAAGCGGATCATAGTAAAGTCGTCATTTTGTAGTTTTGTAAATTACAAACCACCCAGTCATACTTAACTGTCAAAAATGCAAAGTGTTAAGGTTCGCAAATCAAAATGCAACACCTTCACACACAAAAGGCAGTTTAATCAGTAGGAATACAAGTCATCAGCATTACTAGTCATGAGATTTTCAGCTTACACAATGAGAAGACAACTGGTGAATATCTGGAGAAGCACAGAAAACATACTGCATGTTTTATAACTAGAAAAGAAAGTCTTTTGTAAGTACAGGAAGACCTGGTCAAAGCCAATTCACTTGGAGTATATAAACTGAAGTGATGCTAGATGGCTAAATGAAGCCGAAACTTCTCTAGCATAAACCACAAATTTCAGGGCTACTTCAGGAAAGCTATAAAGCTTTCCCACCCTCACTGTCTGTCGTCTGTATGAATAGCTGAAGTTCTGGCACTAGATACTCCAACAACTCGACTACAGCCAGTATACATTCTGTTTCTAAACACTCCCTCAGATATATATAGGTTTGGTTTTTAGTGCTTAAGTGCTTTCATTTTGCTCTTCTAAATTAAATGAGTGGTTGACGGGTCTTTTTCCTGTAGTCAACAGTCCTCATTTTCAAGTTCTTGGTCTCCAACTAGGCATGAAACATGGTGATTCTCTCCATTGACTCTACTGTCAGTTAACACCACTACTCAGTGCTCACATGTTTAAATCGTCTCAGGTAGCAAAAAGAAAGCATCAAATCCTCATTCTAATATCACAGTCAATAGAACATCTTAGCAGATAAAGTCCTACCACTCATCTACGCCAAATCATCAATCTCTGCTTACGCAAATTATCTCCTAAGTGGCTTTATCCCCTTTTAAATTTGCAAAACTGACAAGTGATTTAAAGACTTACAACATGCTTTATAAAAGCCACATAGAGAAACAGATTAGTTCTAAATATTTATAATACCTCTTTGCCTACCCATCCTTCTAACATATCATATGAATACTGTTCACTACTGTTGAATACCAGAACTTAAATTTTTTATGTTTTGAAAGATTTCTAACTCATATTATTATCAACTTGATTAAATGGCTCATTAATATTCAAATAAATATTATTGGAAAGTTAATTTATTGCTTCCCGATGTAATAAACCATAAAATAATACAATGCTAATATATATAATCATAAACAATTATAAACCATAAAAGAAAAATAAATATTAGCATAATTTAAATTATTTAAAAGCACTGAATGCCAGAATGATGTTCAGGAATGAGACGTAAAATCCACACCAGGAAAATTTAAAGTTACTCTACTATATTTAAAACTACGGTTTTCTTTAAGCTTTGTACAATGAAAATACCACATATGTAAAACTAGAAAAAAAATATTTCCATAGGAGCATAAGACTAGTAAAATATCAGCATGGATACTTTCCATTTTCTCTTTTGGAGCTGAAGTAGAAGTCCATAAAAGAAGCTCTGTGGTTTTCACTTAAGAATCCACTTTAGTTCCATTAAAACCATTAAGACTTAACCACAAAATCATGTGTTTTCTGAATTAGAGGAGTCTTAAATGTCTGTTCAATCCTACAGGTAGGCTTAGATAATATACATTTTTATATTACTTCCACTGTTCCCTACACCTTTTGTGTACAGATGAATTCAAACGCAAAAGAAGGTTCCACAGAGCTGCAATTTAAGCACATATAATCATCAAAACAAATAGCTGTCAAGTAGTCCCCCCCCTCAAGTTGCCTTGTAGTCCCCTCATTTTTAAATGACTAACAACAACTCCTTCATGCTTTCTTTCCTGATCAGAAATTACTCACTATTCTGTTTGAAGGGAGCCTCCAGACTCAGAGACAGCCTCAGAAGAGGCAGCAGCTTCTGTAAGATTGCCTGCCCTCTTCCCAGGCCTGGGGTTCTGCCACCCCTGACACAAAAATATCTCTGGCTGGCATCTCTGATTAAACAGAAACTGGGCAGACCAGATGGACAACTGTGGTGCCCTGCATTTTAGCATTTGCATTATAAAGCTACTGTTGCTTTTGTCAAACTGGATTTCATGGCATTCTGCTGGACCACATCACCAGTACTGCAGTCCCAAGTTTAGCATGTGTCTCTTAAAAAAGTTCACAAGCTGCATATCATATGTTTCCCTCGTCAACTTCTTTAACAAATGTTTATTTTCCAATATTTTAATAAGTTGAGTGGTTAAATACTGTTTAAGTCATGATCTACCAGCAGTAGATGAGCTCTAGAGAGCACTGTCATTCCCTAGCCACAACAGCCTGGAGAGTTGTACAGATAACATCCTGTGTTTGGCAACTGCAACAAAGTATGAAAATATTAGCCGGTCTATGCCAAAACAGAGGAAATAAAACTAATTTCAGGCTTGCCAACAAGACCCATCTGTGACAACGCTTGCTAGGACTCCAGCTTTTCCCTTCCCAGCTTTATTCCTGGTCAATATAAAAAACCGAGAGTCTTCTCTTCTTTCTAGACAACAGATTTAAGCTCAAGCGGTAAATATTTGTCTTTACCTCTGTGGGGCCTTGTTTGAAAATGCCACACTCTGACTCAACTGCTTTACTTATGCTTGCTATCACTTTGCCAAGTGCTAGAGCACGGCCCTTGGCCATATTACTGCAAAGACAAGCGAGTGCTCAGGCACGGAGAAGACTTTCTGCTTCAGAACTTCTGTAGGCTTCTGTTTAAAAGGTGTGACAATGGGACATGCCAACTCCCCCTAAACTCATGCTCGAACTGTCCAAGCCTTTAAACAATGTCAATGGGCATTTCAAAGACATGAATTGGCATGTGGTGGCTAATGTCATATTTTTAAAACTAACCCAGATAAAACAGTGCTGTAAGTACAGGGTGCAAAATAACCCCTGCTCTGCATCCCACAAGGCTGGCTGCCTCAGCTACCCCTTTTATGTGCCTGTGGGACAGACATCATCTTATCTCCTCCCTGTCTTTCAGTAAACCCTGCTGAAGGGTATCCTGGCAGCAGGGCCCTACATTTCCTTAACTCAGAACCTACAATGCCCCTCAGAGGTACCATGTGATGGGGAAGGAGCAAAAACCTCTGACTACCTTCACGCAATTCATACCCCATGTAAGGTCCGTACACCATCGTCAAGGAACTCTTCAGCGGATGTGAAGGAATGTGATGCTGCATTGACAAGCCTGTGCTGGTATTGCCAAGAGCTTTGCTGAGATCTCACTGCTTTGGTCGTTTAGTGACAAGGGGTAACTTCCTTTAATTCTATTTATTTTCAAAAAGGGAACTTATGTGTAATATATACATATACTCATACATGTTTATAAAAGGAAGGAAAACAAATGTATCACACAGTACAGTTTAATGAGCTCATCCCAGCCACTGAATGCATCTAAATCCAACTGTAATACAGCAACTTAGGAATTGCATGGCGACATTCAGGCACAGAGTGAAAAACCGACACAGAATTCAGATCGAACTCACGCGATGGCCTTTTCTTCCTTTTCCCTGTTCTAGTGGTATGAATTATTTCTGGCATGAGTCAGACACTATTTTCACCATTACCTTTAGCACAGTTTATTATATAGAGCTGTAGTTCCAGGTAGTAAGGTACGGTATCAGCTAAAAGGTCAGAGAATCACAAAAATAATCTCCAAGAGAAGAGCTAAAGAGGATTAAGAAAAGAATGATAGAAGTAATATAAAATGCCTTAACAAGACAGCATTTCAGTAGCTGCTTCCTCTGCTACTTGGTCAGAGATATGCTGCCAAAGGTAAGAAGCCTAAATATGATACTTTCATTTTATTTTTATAAACCTTTATTACTTTCAGCTATTCGTATTTTTCAGTGCTTGCCCTAAACTGAGTCTACTAGGCATGTTTTAAGAAAAATATGCAAAAATGCAAGATCCTCCGCAGAATCCAAAATATGCAAAAATCCAAGATCCTCTATAGTATGCAGTTGACAATAAAACGCCATCAAGTTGCAAAGTATGAATTCTAGACAGGGAACAATGTGGCAGTTAAATAACCAATACTTCCACGTGCAATGCAAGTAAAGATAGAACAGAGTGAAAGAATTTTTTTTATTTTTTTTTAAAGGCTAATTGGTTAATTGAGTGAAGGGAAATATACTTACAGGATTTATCTGTAAAATCTAGAATGTACAGCACAAACCAGTGAGCCTGTACCAGGGATACGACAGAGCAGCATGCCCTCCAGTCAACACTCAACTAACACTGCAACAGACAAATAAGTTATGCTTTAATCATATTTGCCACCTTCTAGACTGTAACCAAAAACTGAGTAATTCTTTCACCCTCAGGAGATCTTTTCAGTCTCTATTTACTTCTTAAAAATCCGACTATTAACATCAAACGTAGCTGAAATCAATCTAACCCACTCATCACTACCATTGACAATAATTGTGTCTGCTTTTTTGAGAGAACTGCAAATACGAAATATAACAATCCTAAAATGTCATCAAATAGCATCAATTTCTAAGTCTAGTCCCTAAATTCGGAGTTATTCATGATGAAATATTATTTGGATCCTATTCTTATTTTAAAATATAACAACTTTCTCCTTTGTCTATCTCTCACTAATCTTGACCTGTCACAGATGAGAATCACCGAACGGTCATGGTTGGAAAAGACCAACACATCCAACTGTTGACCCCAAAAAATTCATTATACTCTGTAACACAATGAAATGTGTCTATCAGTTCACATGAATTTTGGTCTAACCAAATATTTCTACAAACCTAACACTTCCCAGAAAAGCTGGGAACTGTAACTCAACCAATGATGAAATAATGGCACTAAATAGCAACTCTATTTTTTTTTAAAGTTTGAAGAAAACAAAAATGATCTAACCAATTTTTCCTTCTTGGATAAAATAAAGATTTCCATAATAATTCACATTCCAGTACATAAGACTTTTTTTTCCCCTCCTCTGCTTGTGGGAAAATAATGAAATGTGCCCATCTACACTCCTCCTGCATCTATGCTAGGAAGAAGTAATTTTCATTATGTAAATGTGATGTATTGCTAATTAAATGGAAGAAGCAAGGCAATATGATAAAATCTACCTTAAAAGTGCTTAAAAACCAAATCAGTATTCAACAAAAAGAACAGCTGAGTGGTGCTACCCAAAAGAAAACTAAAACCAGTTAAAAAGCATGAAGTTGAATTCTATGAAAATAGGGAGGGAGCAAAGTTATTTCCGTAGATGTTACCCACTATCTGCTGCAAAGTAAGTTGAAGAAAAATGCATTCTGTAAAAAAAAAAAAAAAAAAAAAAAAAAAAAAAA
>VWZK01002441.1:48765-63477 GCA_013396935.1 Baryphthengus martii | reverse complement strand
AATCAGTGCAATACAACATCAGGATAAATAAAAAACCACTACAGAAGTGCTTCACAGTTCAATGTGTGCTTACATAAAAGGGAAAACAATGAAAACAATGTAAAAAAAAGTAATTACTAGGGTTTAGTTCTAATAACTGCAATTACTGTTACTAAAAAGTAATTACTTTATAAGAATAAACAAACAATAATTATGTTTATTGTTTCCTGCTACACACAAATAAAGTACCTGGTATCCTAACCTCAGGGACACTTTCAGAGAAAATAGAATTGGCAGCAAGTCACACATGCAATTCCTGTAGGAAAAGATCCTTTGCCTTGCTCAGACCTGAGATGTATTAATGATTTCAATTCATGGCACAATGTAAAAGAAACACCTGATTTGATAGATCATGAAGACATAAAATGAAACCTTTTACTTCATAGTTGCAGAATATTGTCCTGTGACATCTGTAAAATTTAAAGAACCTTCTGCCCCACCACCACCACTCAAAAGAGAGTAAAAAGCTCTGGTATCTGCTGAACACTGTGCTGCCTTTGATCCTACAGAATAGAAGAAATCCCTGAGTTAATATATTTGACAATATCATTACTTGTTGTAGCTGCCTAGTCATGTTATATTAATAGAATAGCATAGGGATGCTTTTACAACCACTTAAATGGAAATCAAGTGGTTTACTTCCACAGAGGAAAAATAGTTTCAAAATACACTAAGAGAACCTCAAGATCTTTATCTTCAAGAACACGGCCAAAGAACAGATGAAAGAAGGGTTCTGACCTGCCAAATGAAAAGCAAAAACTTTCAACAGGAAATTTTCTTTCTTGTCTAACTGTCTAACTTCACCCATCATATTTTAATCAAATACATTAAAATGAAGGAGAGAAAGGGCGGTTGTGTTACGTGGATCCACACTTTAATACCGTGGAGGAGAAGAAAGCATTGGTATGGTTGCTTTGTAACCCATCTGAACTGTACCACTTCGCATCAGCTCCACAAAACAATTAAACTACATTTTCCCAATGGAGAGAGAGACACAACTATCATTCTGGTTACAACGACCTTACCTGGACTGGTCTCCCCAGAGAACTCCACTGGCCAAACACAAACATGCAGATCCACTCTAAATGATACTGCGTGCCAAGGGAGTCACGCCACGTAGGCGTTTTGGGAATGAGAGTTCAGTGGAGAATTGAAACTCTCCTCTGGACAGTCAGTTGGGGGGAAGGGAGGGACAAGGGGAGAAATAAAAGGAATTAATATTGAATAGACTTAGGTGTGATTTAGGGTAACTTTGGCTTTTGAAGTCAAACCTTCTTATTACAGACATATGGAAGCACTTTGGATCAAAAAGTAAATGGTGAATATTTCTGAGAATCGGTGTTGTCAAGATTTATTTGGAAAGAAAAAATGAAATTGTGAGAGTTTTAACCATGAAAACAGATACAAAAATAGTAAAAATTCACATGAACAGAAATTCCAAACTCACTCAGCTTTCACTTTTACATAGGACTTGGGAAAAAGGGAACACATTTTCCATTGGAAAAAATTTAATTCTTCTATTTTGTCAAGTCTATAAAGTGACATTCCAGAGTGGAAAGGCAGGAGGGGGTGGGTGGGAAGAAAAAAAAATACACTTGCAGAGTTTTACTTATAATTTTTGTTTTAACACTTTAAATAATTGCAGAGGAAAATCAACTCCAGCTTGTACTAGCCTGCATGCAGACTGCAGAAACATTAAATTAATTAAAGGGTTTGTCAATGAACCATGCATGTAACTCAAGAGGGGAGAACACAATATGATATCAAAGAATGTTAGTAAACAGCCTTAATTGAAGGAAATTCTATTTTGAGACAAACACACATCGACACTAAAAATGCTACTTTATCCGTGACAACCAAGTGTAAAATTAGGAAAGAGAAACCGAAATTCTGATGCTTATGAAATCTATCATTATGTTTTACTTTTAAAATAATCAGATTTAATACTCTTGCAAAATTTCAGTAAAGTTTTCATTAAAAACACCCTAGTTGCTCGTCTCAAGTCTGAATTTAAGATTAGAAATAAAATTGCTTTTGTTAAAAGATAAAGCCATCAGGGCCTACATTTCTATCATGTTTTTCCTCCTGCCTCTGTTCACTAATGCAATGCAGATGATTACATGATTAGGATGCAAAATTATTCCTCTTACTTTTTTTTGGGGGGGAGGGGGGAGGACAGAATTAAGTCAATCTAAATATTGTATAGTTCAGTAGCCAGAGGTCAGAAAATCCACCTGTATCACAGAATCACAGAATGATAGGGGTTGGAAGGGACCTCTAGAGATCTAGTCCAGCCCTTCTGCCAAGGCAGGTTCACCAAGAGAAGGTCACACAAGAGTGCATCCAGGTGAGTTCTGAATACCTCCAGAGATGGAGACTCCACCATCTCTCCAGGATGCCTGTGATATAAATATACATATATCAGAATTTAGCCTTAATCAAAGAAATGCATGCTGACTGTCATTATAGATCACCTACTTCTCATTTCTATAGTCTGTTCCTGAAATAGATCATATTTTCTTCCATATTTAACTTATCAATCACTGAGATATACTACAACACAAACAGTGAAGCACAGGACAAAATATATAGTGATACTGAAGACTGAGGATAATATTCTCCACAGGTGTACGAACACAAATCCCACTGAAGTCAACAGCAGTGCACCTGTGCATTGTGAAATATAGATCTGCCATTCATCCACAATCCCTCCACAGTGTTTTTATCACCAGTATGATTCACCCGGACCTGAAACTGATCCAATGAACCAGTCCCTGAAGGGGCATCACACACTACAAAAGGAGCACAGACCATGAGGTCAGGCTGGATGCTTCATTTCATACAAACCTCTTGGCCTCTCCTACATTTGCTGCCACTCCTGCCACCTGAGCCACAGTCTCAAACTAAAAGCCTGAAGACCACCAGACAGATGAAAGCAGGAAGCAGCAAGATTTCTGACTTCCAACCTTAGAGCCCATGTCTAAATCAAAAGCAAAAGAAGATGGCGAAGTTTCTGACATTTGTACTAAAGGATATAAGATTTGAAAACAAACCATGGATGGATGTGGAGTTTCCATCAATCCTACTGTGCTCTATCGACAGTGTGCAATACCTAAAACCTGATCTAGAAACTCAAGACTCACGAAATCAGGAACTCATGAACATGAAGTAATCAGAAGTTGTTCATACTTCACCGATGCTAGGAGTCCTGCCAAGTTCCTGCACGTTCCCGCATTCATCTGTGCATGCTTGGACACGGACCAGGCACCCCACTTTACTCAACTTTCAGTGAAAAGGAAATCCAGACAGGAATTGTATCACATTCCCCCTGCAGTGAGCCCCCCTATCTCCCCTTCTCCTCACTGTGTACCTCCATGCCTTTTCTGGCCCTCTGGAGATACCAAGACTTCCATACTGGGACTAAGAAGTCATCACTGCCCCAGATCAGAAGAGGCACACAGATACACAGTAGTGCTGCTACTCTTGTACCAGCATCTTCCTCATTGATTGAGGGAAACGTCACAAAGTTGAATAAATCTCTATGAACCAAACCTGATTAATTCACAAAGGTTATTTTTTCCCTTTAAGGTGTTACCAACACTCTTACTGATAACTAGGGAAATTTCTGCTGCTCTTCAGATTTGATGTAAAAATCAATAACGTAGAAAGCTACAGTCATTAAAGATCCTCAGACAGCTCTATAAGACTAGAGGCATTAGCCTTGCTATCTCTGTAAATCCCTGCCTAGATTCTTTTTAAAGTTTTCCTTCCTGTTACGTGTTAAATACTGTTGCTGATTTTAGGCTCAAAGTGGCTGTGGGGTAAGAAATCCCAGTGTATATTTTATATATCAACCTGTTAGGTAAGATCATTATTATTTTATCATACAAAGCAGCACTGAAATTTCACTGTCACATCAGTGGCTGTTTACCTACCAACGTGCTCACATCAGATGTTGCTAAATGATTAACTAGCTTTCTGATTTAATCCTCTAAAATTCTTTTCTGAAGAAAAGTGAAGAACATTAACTTCTACCGCTTTGTACCATAGGCAGTGTTCACGTTGCAGATCTCCTGAAGAAACCGCTATTGCTGACTTTTTTTGTTAGCAGTGCTCTACCAAATGTTTTAAACAGAATAGACCATACCCTCAGAAACTTACACTCCCCTCTCAACTGTAATTTTTGCTTGTTTTACGTGTTGCTTAGATGTCACTTCAAGATACAGCTATTTTGGCTTCACAGTATCCATCGCGTTGCTGTAACTCCCTAGTCTTTCCTGGCCAGCAAGAAGCTGTTACAGAACCTCAGCCTCACTCAAGTCGACAGTACTCAAACAGTAACATGGACTGCAACCCACACTTTCCAGAGATTTTGATGGTGTGTGGTTTGAAGATTCTGAAGTGAGAATACCAATGTGAGGCCATACAAAATATCTAGTATCCTCAGAAGTTTTCATTCCATCTCCACTACCTGAAAATGAAGCTATATTAATTAACTTTTATTAGCACTGCTGCACTTCGATCCGATTTTTGTCAACGGTTGTTGCACTTCTTAGTTCAGATTTCGACACACACACAGAGTGGAAAATGAAATCATATATTGTAAGGGGAAAAGTATGATTCTAAGACTTACTTGAGAAAGTTACAAGAGCAGTAGTCTTCAAAAACTGTCTTGAGAAATTAACAGGAAACTTATTCTTAAAGGGAGAGGAAAAGAAGAACTGCAGAGAGGAAGAGTCATTGCTGCTATCCAGCAGCCTGCTCTTTGCATTTGATTTGTTAAGATAATTTTAAGCAGAACTTAAATGTCTGAATGGAAATTTTAGAACTTCTACTGCAAATGTCCTCAAGTATCTCACTGAACCGGAATTAATTTAATTTCACCTCCCTGGTACAGTGGACCATCTTGATCCTGCACAGAGCTTGAACCCTCTGAGCAACCATCCTAGTCTATGTGCTCCTACCTACAGGACAGAGGAAAGCAATAAGGAAGCAGAGGACATGGTGCAGGGAGATCCCTGAGCATACAGATTCATCCTTTGCTTCAGAGCCAAGAGAAGCTCAAGAAGTCTCAAAGCACATGATTGCCCTTTGAATAACTGCCACTAGTATTATACACATTTATATTAATTTCTAAAAGGACTCCTCTCCCACATGTGCCCAAAATAAAGCTCTATAACCTTTAAATTGCCATTTCAAAATCTTTCTGTACTCAATATATTTTTATCAGGTAGATTTACTGGAGTTAACTATAAATTAATAAATCCAGCAATAAATCTCTCTCTATATATATCTTCAACTCATGGATAATCCAAAAAAGCTAGCAAGTGTAGATAATAAACTAGAAATTTCTAGTATATGTGATATTTCACTAATATATTTTTAAAAACACTTGAAAACTGAAGGTAATTTTAAACCAGCTTAAGGAAATACTGCATGAACCCAAAGACTAGCAGAGTGGAACTAAATTAATATAGAAAATCAATCACTGCATTGCAAAACAGAAGGGAAAATGGTTTATAGTCTTCAATCACAAAAAAAACATTTGGTTAGGAACAATTCTCAGAGGCTCACTGTGTTTTCTGAAAGGATTACAAAAAAAAAGGAAATCAATTCAATGGTTCTAATCACACAAACCACTAAATATAGTTAGAAACTCACATAATGTGACCATAAACGTTGGCAGATACTGCAAATGCTTAGGAAAAAATAACTACAATCCACTATTTTAACTAATATCTGGATCTTTCACGGCACTGTGCTCCCTGTTTAGTGGGGCTTGAGAGTCAACTCTCTCAAGCTCAGCTGTTTCATGTGGGACAGATGCAGGAGCCCACTGCTCAGCGATCAGACGTATCACACACTGTCCCGATCACAAGCCTCCGTTCCTAAGTGTGCTGCTGCTCCATGTGCATGGGCACACAGGGAAGAGAGGGCACTTTCCCCCATCATGATTAGAAGAGAAATGGTAATTGTGATGTTCCTGGCACGAGTCTCAATGGCACAGGCCTTCCAAGTTTCACTGTGTCACTTTCCAAAGCGCCCTCCCACAAGCTGCATCTCCATTAGAGGTGTTTCTTGGATTCACGCTGGTGGTACTGCTGTTACATTCTCCTGCAATGTGCCAGGTGCTGTAGAGGTGGCTGACTGATGTAATCCATGATTTCAAATTTTGCTGTTATAAGAACTGCTCTCTCTGCTGCCAAACACCCAGTGACTGGAAGGCTGACAGCTGGGCTGCGCGCAACGCGTCCGTTTGCAACGCACTTCAAGGGCCTTCCAAAAAGCACCAAGTATTGGATTATTACCACTTGGCAGGCCTAAGATGTGTACACAGAAAACGACTAACAAAGTTTAGCAGTCTGACCTGGCTACCTGTTCTGAAAAAGGAGAGAAAAATCACGTCTAGAACAGCTGAAACATGTACATGCAAACAAAAGTCTTACAGAAGAAAAAGAAAACACGGTATCACCCTTCAAGGATGAGGGAATCTTCCCTTTTGAAAGGCTTCTCTGGAGATATTCAAAACTTGCCTGAACCCGTTCCTATGTGACCTACTCTACCTGCTCTGGCACGGGGGTTGGACTAGATGATCTTTTGAGGTCCCTTCCAACCCCTAACATGCTGCGATTCTCAGCAGTCATGTTGCTAAATTCAGTCAATGTGCACAACAGGAGAAATCCAGACTGGGCCAGAAGGAAAACCAGCACAATCAAGTGTCCATTTGAACTAACAGCAGTGTGGACAGAGATGAGAGGCAACAGACCAGCACTGTAGTCCACTCTGTCAGTTTGCTGGGCACATGTCTATTTGCTAGCAAAGCTCATCAGGATGCACAAAAATAATATTTCAGGAGGAACCAAGATGGCTGTGCCTGTCAAGTCTTTTCAACATCTCAGTTTCATGCTGGTTACTGTCCAGCTCCCAGTTAGACACTGCATGTTTGGGTCCCGACCTGCCATGGCAAAATCACCCCTACAATGGGTCCCTACCTGTCATGGTAAAATCAATGTCCTCTCTTTGCAAAGTAATAATTCATCAGGCTCCATAGTAGTCTGCCCTTATTAGCAGCAATTAACCAGTATCTGATTAGAAATATATGAGGTCTCCTGTGCAGCTCAGGGATTACAACCTGCCATGTGCACAGCTATCAGCACACCACAACCGAGCCAAGTGTAAGACTGTTGGAACAGCTATTTATGCACATGGTCCGGAGGAGCTGCTGTTGGGCATTTACAATCGAGCCAATTTGTGACATGAACCTGCTAAATACCCAGGCTATCTAGCAAACCTCCTACTACCTTCAGTAGACCAGGACTTAACTCAAAAGAATACAAGGTGCCATTTGCAAGAGATGCACTGTTTCATTCAGGAGTTGGTAACAAAGCAGCAAAGTTTCACAGAAATTCTCCAATCTGAGTATTTTGTAACATTGCTAGTGCTGCAGCAGCAGACCTTCCGATCTGTACACCGTTTTCTGGGGTATTTTTAAATCCAATTTGCATCAACCAAGATGTTTTGGTTCATGATCCTTCTTTCTACATATATGGGAAGGCTTCACAAATACAATTTTATTTTTTTTTTTTTTTACTCCTCAGTTCTTTAATCTCTTCATTAAGGTAAATATTAACATCTAAATCAGTATTCAATCAATTTCTAAGAGGAAAAAAAGAACTCCAGTCACATTCTTCTGAGCTCGCAGGGGACAAGGTTGGTTTTGATTTTAATTAATGATGTATAAGGGAGAACATTAACAGCAGTATGACTAAGGAGACTACTGAAGGGAATGTTTGAGCAAAGAGGCGGGCATCACATCTACTTCTTGGTGATTCACAACTACTATTATTATTACTGTTTGTCATTTTTATTTCATCATTACTATACCACATTAAAAGAATGTGGCCCAATCACAATAGTGTCATTTTTGTTTAAATTAGTAACTTTTTTTAAAAGAAAAGGAAATTACATGCAACTCCTGTAGAAAACAAGCTATCCACACTTCCCACATAGCTTTAACAACACCTAAAAAGACAATTCTTGATACGCAGTTCCTCTGCTACTCCAGTTACTTGGGGTTCTTGAACCCAGTCTCACACTTTATGCCTAGTGCCAAAGCTTGCCTTTCCCCCCCCGTCTTTTTTTAAATGACAAACACTTATGTAGATGTATTAGGTTGAGGGGACAACCGAGCTCTGCTGTTAATTGTACTAATGGTATAAAAAAGTGCAGTTGTATAGAAATGGATATAGAAAATACACCCAGACTTTAATTAGTCATCTTCATGTTATATTCCATAACTTCTATTTTGCTAAAAATAGTATACTTGATTATGTATTTAAGTTGTCACCGCTAAACAAATAATAACCATTCTACTGCAAGAAAAGAAAAAAAAAAAAAAATATGTTAATCCATTCCAGAGAAAAGTGTACAAAATTTAATTATCACTTAGCCTTTGGTCCACATCTAATTATCAAAATGTGTATTTCAATACTGCTTATCAACACAAATCCTTTGAGCCTTCTGTTGAGCAGGCTCTGTATGTGAGCATCTACACTCAAAAGCACATGTCCAAACATGTACGTAAGACTCATTTTATGCACTTTAAGACTGAAGCCCTTTGCTAAGTCATTGCCTTGCACTGCATCACAGTTTGAGGAATGAAACCAAGTTATAAAGAACTTGATGAATACAGCTTAACTGTCAAAATTTTCTTTTACTCATGTTTGCAGAGCTGGAAAGTCTAAACACAGCATGATGAGGTAGACTCACCACGCCAAATCACCTTTAGTTAAGGGTACTGATAGCTGGCAGGAATTCTTCCAGTAGCCATTTATTATAATCTTCAGCTTTTGCAGTGGCAAATGCTGCTGGGAGGCTGTTTGACAAAGAACACGCTTGTTATTAACATTTACAGTGAAAAGTATGTCATATATATCCCACACATTTCTTAACCACTACTTCACCTTCCTCATGCAAATTTAACAAATTACTTACATTTACATGGAAAGCTTCCAGTTTTATAAAATTAGGCCCCGCAGGGAGGTGACTTTCATTCGCTTGGTAACTACGTAAGAGTGATGCACAAAATATATCCTTTTCTTAAGAAGAGGTATAAATAAACCTACAGAAATACTGCAATGGGTCAAGTAAAATCAATTATGAAGTATTAGCACAGGAAATCATTCAAGTATTGGAGCTGACCAAAAGAAGTTCACTGTTAAAAATTAGTGAGCATTCGCAGTGAATACGTAAATGCCTAAGAACTAAACCCAACAAAACCTGCAGGTCTTCACCAAAACCAAACAGACACAGTTCAGCTCACTTTTGAGAGGTAATTTTCAGACTGCGTACCAGTTTCTGAATAAGCCCACTGCTTTTTCAAACGTCTTCAAAGACGAAAATTACCTGGTAGAAAACTCCACCTGCTGAATACTGAGCCTGCTTCAGAGATGTGACAGAATGGAGCACGTCAACCACCAAACCAGCCCCCACCCTTGGCCAGTACCGTGCACTTTATGGACTGAGCTGTACAGGTAAGTTAGAGCAGTACTCACTAGCAACAAGCCACAGCTCTCCCAGGTGAAATAAATACTGCTGGTCTGCTATGCCGCTCTTTTTAAAAGAAAACTTTATTGAATAATTCAGTCAAAAAATCCATTGTTAAGGTTTGTTTGTTTCCTCATTTCTGATGAGGCAGGAAACATCAGATCATGGGATTGATCTTTTTTTTTTTTTTTTACTAAATAACCTGTCAGGCTGAATTATCAACATTAATATATTTCCTCTTGATTTTAAAAAAATACTTATTTCTTACTCTTCCTCCAGATTTTTTTTTTATATGTATTTAGGGAAAAGAACCCAAAATTAAGTGTACCTTTAGTTCAGAGGGAAGCATTCTCTTCTAGATACATGCAGGAAATGCAGAAGGAATTAAAAGCTGGATTTTCTGAGGCTTTGTAATAATGGTGATGTTCTTTTACCCACCACTTCAAGGATTAAATTCAATCACCCAGAATATGAGAGATCCAGACATGATTTTTCTTTTCTGTGCCCAGTAGGAAGCAGATCCATTAGTCCCAATTCATAGGAAAGTGTTCCTCTCCAGCAGGCTATAAAAGGAAACAATCCCCCTTCATACTAACTCTTGTACCTTTTTGCTGTCAACAAAACTACTGCAACATATTTTCAGAGGACAGAGCATCTCAGCAAAGAGACTAGCAATCTGAAACACATCTGCCACATTGCACAGTACTCCCTGAAGAGATTATGTCTAATGAAGAGTGTGGAAGATAATTTTACAGGTCATTTCAAGCAAGACAGTTGAGGTTGGAGATAAAAATGATGTTATGCCAATAGCAGAAACTGTTATATTGCAGGCAGGAAAGAAATTATTAAACATATTTAACAAGGGAAGAGTTTTAAAGTATGTATTGGGTTTGATAGTGCCAAGAAAACTACAAAAGCTGAGGAATAATCTATGTCTCAAGGCAGTTATGCACACCAGAACCTTTTTTCCCCCCTGTTTTTATCTGATAATTTGTGTGCCTCATTTACTTTACAACTGACATTTTAATGCGTAATTATCCTTCCTCACGTGTATAAGAAAACATATTTATTTTTCACGGTGCAAAATATTTCAAAGTATAAAGAAATAATACAACCAGATGTCTGACTGAATTAGTGCATTCTCATGAGTTTAGTACATCGACAATCTGTTCTTCAAGAACATTTTTTCAGCAGGGAAGTTTACGTACAAGTATTATCACTTTCAAATCCCAAAGCACATCAGCACTCAGATTTGGGGCTACACCTTAAAATGTACTTTCCATCCTGTTTTAAAGCACAAAATTAGGCTCTTTGCCAATGATATACTTGCAAAAAAAGGAAAAAAAAAAAAAAGTAGCCACATTTTTGTATTTCTGGAGGCAATTTAATATGTATGTTGCAATGTATTTTTTGATTTATTAGGGGCAAGATACGATGACTAGATGGAAGAAGACTACTGTAAAAAAAGTGTTTCCTTGCACATCATTTCTAATAAACAATTATTAAATTCTTTAAAAGTAGCCTCACCTTTTGGAAACCGTTTAATCACAATTCTGTAGGTAGCCTCAAGTGTGTTTTTCTTACCAATGGTTTTGAATTTAAAAAAAAAAAAAAAAGGCAAGATTTTTCAGCACAAAATCCCATTAGAATTTCATTTTTGCATCCTACCACAGCCTTCTATCCACTTACTGCCAAAAGACTGTGTGACTCTACTTGGCACAGGTGATGAGCCCAAGGTACCTTGCTGAAGTCTTGCTTGCAACAAAGGCAGAAGCCACCTGGGACACAGTAAAGCTGTTCTTCAGAAAGAGAGGTACTGAACTCATATTCATTTGCTATGAGGCACATTGTTAAGCGCAAGTACTGGAACTCACAGAAAGCCTCAAATTTATGAGCAAGTCTGTCAGGTCTCTTGCTACTCACAGAATCAGTAAACATTGGCTGTACTGAGTGTAGTATTTTAATATTTTCCCCAAATTTAGGTAATTTAATATTCAGGCACACGTATAGTGATACTGTCTTGGCCTAAATGTAACAGAATAACCCAATCAGTGCTGCTGGACTCAACACATCATCAAGCTAGCTGGGTCGATCACTGACAATTACTCTGATTTTTAATGTGACCACACTATTTTATAAGTAATGAATCATCCGAAAATCATCTGGGGAAAAACAAAAAGAGCAAATTCAGTGTCTTTTATTAAACAGACAATTATTTGCTGTTATGAAGGGACTGTATATCAAGGCTCAAGACTAACACCACTGAACTGAAGTAGTAGCTTGATGGGATTATGGCTTTAGCTACAAATACAAGACATAGTTCTCTTAAAATGCTTATTTTAGAGTCTAGCCACTACACCACTTAAAGGCAGTCACAAAACAACACAGGAAAAACATGCTCTGCAAACACAGTAACGTCAGCATATGCACTAAATCACCACTTGAGGAAAAATACTCCTTGGTATCAGACTGCTTTTCAAGCAACAGCCACGTGCCATGTTACACCAGTAAGCATGTTTAAAACGAAGTACACTTCAGCTTTTTTTGGACATCAGCTGTACTCTGCATTACTGTTCTGCATTAATCACCGTCACACAAGATGTTCCCAGGGCACTTCTGCACGTGCAAATGATGCCTATCATTTTCCAGTTAGTTTGGAAAAAAAAAAAAATACCCTTAGCAATTGGGATATACCAAGAAATACTCTAATTGAAATGTAAGTAGTTTTAGTTAAAACATTTTAAAACATCAACTGATGTAATCTGGAGGTTTATCTTCTGTGTTTGCTTTTATGTACAGACAAACATTCGATCAAGGGACATGTAGATCTGTCTGAATGGACAGACTCACAGATCCATGGTTTAGATTCATAATCCAGTGGGCACCAAAGATTCACACAAGGACTTTCAAGGAAAAATACAGCACCCAAGAGCATGACCAGCGCCCTAAGCTGCCACATCTCTAGAGAAGTAACTAAAGAATAAAGACTGACAAAGCATGTATGGACAGACAGGTAAGGCACACATATTGAGTACAAGTAGATTTATAGCACACAAAATATTGATTTTGTATAATTTATCTGTCCTGCCCTCCCATCAGCATTGTCCTTGGGATATCCAGCGACCTTATGACTTTACAGATACAACATTACATTCATATAATACTCTCTTACCATAGTAGCATCAGGAAATACTGGTCATTTGAAGATTTTCATATAAAGTGCATATTTTCATCTATTGCATGTAGATGACAAAGGTTATAAATAGTATATCCTAAATATGGGCCATCTGATTATGTTCTTGGCCATTTAAAGGCCACTAGTAAAACTAATGACTTCTGGCTGAAAAGACAGATCTGTGAAACGTACCTAAAACATGACACAGGCGGAATTTAAGCAGAAAAATTCAGAACCTGTGCTTAGTAATCACCATACCCTGGAGGAGTCTATACTCACTGCATTCACCCCTGCCAGTCTTAGGAAGTCCTCGCAGTGCTTAGGTGTAGGCATTTTCTACACACACCTGTGACTTGGCTCCTTTCTACATCCAGAGAAGCCCCAACGGACAGCTTCCCCATGCCTAAAGAGCATCTAAAAATCAAGCACCGCTTACTAAAGCACCCTTTTGAATAGCAATTATTCGAGAAGGGGCACATTTCGCAAACTTAGGCCCACCACACTTATTAGTCTTTCAGAGAGTAAACAGGAGCTATCTGACAGGAACATCTTCCATCAGGGAATGACTTCAGGATCCTGGATCTACCTGTACCACAGAGTCACGTCATTGACATGACATAATAGGAAATAAATTCCTGCATTTAGGGCTACCCTAGTTCTACAAAGCAACTTGGCTAGGACGCAGGCTTTCCACACTGCAACTGTGAGATGATGAGAGGTAATCTCCGCATTTACGTGCTGGACCTAGAGCTGCTAGCACAGACTTACACGGTTGAAGTAAAAATAAAATCTGCAAAGTCTGTGGAGTGCTGTTAAGAGATGCTTTGAATCATTTAACGCAAATTTATCCTGTCGTAGCTGCACAACCAATCTGAATGAGTACACAGCAAAGAAAATTTAGAATTGCCATATTAGTTCACAGATGAAGTCCACTAGTCAGAACCCATCTCTGAACTCACCAGCATGAGTTTTTTCTTCAGAAAGCATTCATTAGACAGACGCATTCAAATATTTTGAGATAGGGTTTACGTCCAATGTACCATAACATATGCTCTTATAGCTCCATGACAATAGTCAACAAAGACACTTAGGAATAGCTCTACAGCAGTGAATTCTGAAAACTAGTTTTTCTTAACTGACTTTGTAAATAAACGCTGTGAGTGTTGCCAGTTTCCTTACTATTATTCATTTCCTACATGCAGGTAGTTAGCCAGTGGCATTCAAGTCCCTCATACATAAACCAATGAAAACTATGGTAAGTTGATAACTGGAATTTATCAGTTAAGCAATAAAATACAATTTGTACAAAAGAAAGTACACATCTTTGGTAATCACCTGAGATTTCAGGACTCATCTTGCGTTGCTTAATACCCATTTTCCTCCTCTGTGGGATAGCTTCTCCTCAGAAGCATTAGCAAGTGGTAATTATAGAAGTCATGCTGACAATACATAACCAGAGGGACACTGCCAACACTGAATGTCAATCGACCTGGCTGTCAAAAATTGCAGTTCCTGGGACCTTTATAATTTACGTTTCATTTAGTTTTTATTGCATGTGTTCCTGTACTCTAAATTATAACCATCCGTCAAAATTTAGAGAATGCAATTACACGAGGCTACACGATTTTGATAAAATCCGGTAATGAAAGGATTACAGTTTTATGAGCACGCCTGTAATGTGCACTCTCTCTGTGGGAGCAACTGATCGTAGGAGTTGAAATTTCTGTAACTGTATTAAAACCCATTAGATAGCGCTGGTTTTAAGTACGGCCGACGTCCCTCGCACCGCTCTCCACAGCAAACCTCCGCCTGCCTTGCAGTGGGGCAGGTAACACGGTCTGCACCTAGCGAGGAGACCCCTGCCAGCGGTCCACGGGGCTGCTGCCGCTGCTCCTCCGTCCTTCCCAAACACAAGTACCCCGGGGAAGCCGCGGGAGGATAAGACGGAGTCC
>VWZK01002441.1:0-48578 GCA_013396935.1 Baryphthengus martii | reverse complement strand
GCCCGGTACCGCCGGCTTCGAGCCGATTGCCGGCCCGTCCCCCCCGCGGAGCTGCCCGTCGGCCACCGCCCCGGCGGCACCGTCTCACCTGCACTCAACGGGGCAGCTTCCTGAGTAGAGAGAGGTGCGCTCACCTGTGCTCCAAAACACTCCCGAAAAGAGGGGTTATATTCTACACACGATCTCGGCAGGGACAGCGCTTTCACCTTCAACCACTTCGTATAAAGCATAACCCGCGGTGGCTTGGGAAAAAAAAAAAAAAATCACGCAACGCTCTCCCCCGGGAAGGTGGCAGGGCTGCCAGCGGGCAGCCGGCGGGAACCTCCCGCCGCCGAGAAGCAGAAGCAGGGCCTCCCTCTTGCTTTATTTTACCTTGAAAATAGAGCGTGTGCTCTGCTTGTGTCCTTTTGAAAACGTGGCTCACCTGTTTCACAGCAGAGCTTGTTTTTCTCACCTCTATAGATTACATAAAAGAACAGGGGCAAAATAGCACCTTTCTTAGCAAAAAAAAAAACAAAACAAACAAAAAACAACAAACACCACCACAAAAAACAAACACAAACAAACAAAACCAAAAACGTAACCAAAAAATCCCCACCACAACAGTTTTGAAGTAGTAACACTTGAGCAAAACTCAGTTCACTTCTACTTTTCAGTTCTGCTTTGCTGGTAGCACTTTGTTTGATAATACTTCTGTTTTACTTATGTAGATTGTAATAGCTTAAATATACTAAAATAGTTACAAACTTTTCAAGGAACAGATGTAAGGCACTGAAGAAATAACATAGGACCTATAGGCATTAAACATAATAGGCTTACTATTTCACACGGAAATATTTACAACTAAATATTGTAAATGTACAGTTAAAAATGAGTCCATCCAAACAACATCTCTCCCTCATCCCTGGCCATGTTCACTTATTGAAACAGCCCCCGGTGTGTGTATGCAAATAGCGCACAGTGCTTTACTCTTCAGGCATCGACACCTTCCCCTCATCCTGGGAAACTAACTGGGCAAACCCCAGCACCAGCATTCACAAAGCGTGCAGGCAGGCTAACGCTGCTTCTTGCTCTCCACCAGTCTTTGCCTGACCATGGTTATAGAATCATGGAATCATAGAATGGTAGGGGTTGAAAGGGACCTCTGGAGATCATCGAGTCCAACCCGCCTGCTAGAGCAGGATCACCTAGGGCAGGCCATGCAGGAGCATATCCAGGCAGGTTTTGAAAGCCTCCAGAGAAGGAGACTCCACAACCTCTTTGGGCAGCCTGTTCCAGGGTTCCATTACCCTCACAGTAAAGAAGTTTTTCCTCATGTTGAGGTGGAACTTCGTGTGTTCCAGTTTGTGCCCATTGCCCCTCATCCTATCACAGGGCATCACTGAAAAGAGTTATAATAACTGCCTGAGCTGCTGAGACTTGTTTCACCTATTGAACTGCAAGAGTAGAAGATACACAAGGAGATCCATGGTCACTGAAGTTCTGGTAGTATTTACATGAGGTTCAGAATTACCTGCAGTCAAAAGTAATTCCACGGTTGCTCAAAGGTTCTGAGATTTCTTTTGTCCTCATAGTTATGGCTCTTAAAATTAGACTCTAATGGGTTTTAGAAATCTTTCTTTCTTTGCAAAATATTTTTTTTTCTGTTAAAGAGTATTTTATTTTAAATAGGAGGTTTAGTAGCAACATTACCATGTTCATTTTATAGTTCTCATGCTAATTCTTATTTCATATTACTATAAAGCCTGATGTTACAAAGTTATGTGCAGGCTTTGCGTTTGAGAAATATATTGTTGATAATACCTCACATTTTTATTGTAAGAAAACTGTTTGCCAGTAATACAGTACTTTGTGATGAGAGGAATTTTAATGTGTTCCACTGCTCTTGTGCATAACTATTTCATTTCATTTGTCCTACTGTTATGACAATACAGTGCTTCTCCACTTAGTCTTTTTCATATATTCCCAAAATATTTGCAGATTTTTTTAATTCCTCTATTTTATTTTGACTGCTTCATTTGCTACTAGACTGGTGTCTCGGATCTTCTCTTCTAGGTCCTTTTTTTTTTTTTCTCCTCTTTTCTTTCTTGTTCACCCTCTGGTATATTTCTTGTTTCAAACTCATACCATCCTACCTTGCTGATGGGTTATCGGATCCTTGATTTCAGAGCCTGCTCAGCTATTTTCTCTGTTTTCTTCTTCTTGTTCCTGCAGTTTTCTACTTACTATTTGAATGCCCCTAGGATTATTTCCCATCTTCCCCATGATACTTGTGCATTTCTCTTAGCTTCTAGGTGACATTTCTCATTTTCTCAGGTGCTTTTCTTCCTATACCTCCTGCCTTCCTTAGTTTTAATTCTTATTTCAGCCTTGTGAGCTCTGGTATCACCCCAGGCACTCTTACTTTCTTAACTATCCCAAATCTTCCACAGATTCTGAAGCCACACTCATAAGAAGCACTCATAAGCGCTCATGGTTTCTCTCAGATCATATCACAACAGTGGCACTAATGGCAAGTCAAAGAAAACAATACAGTGTTCTTATTCATGCATGCTGTGCAACTCGTATACCATGAGAATATCAACCAGCTTCGACAGGGAAGCCTACCTCAGTATTTTTAGTCACTGCTTAGTAAAACTTAACCACAAACAGCTGCTTCTGAGTATTTGATAGCTGAGAAATATGGTAAGATTGTGAAGTCTTCCAGTTCTTGGTCATCTCAGTACAAGCTTTTTTTCTTATTTCAAATTAACAGCATGTGATGATGATGGTCATTACTTCTGTAACACAGGTTTGTTGTTTTGGTCCTTCATGTTTCGTAGCACTACTATCAAAATGAACTATGAAAAGGAATCTTTTTAGAGAGACAACTGAATAGGCACTGGACAGTACACTTTCTATAGAACAGATAAGTACTTATCTTGGGAACAGTGAAAAAATCTTGTACTTGTATTGTCTTTTTGTATTCAGTCCAGTGATAAATAAAAGAGCTATGCTTTTCCATCCCTACATACTTGTCAAGCACAAATTACCTCTAGAAAAATACCTCAGTATGCTGTAGGGTTTTTTTCACTTCCTCAAGGACTGGTAAGACTTGCTAAGTTAAACATCTGTGTGATTTTTCAGAAGCATTGGGCAGATCAAGTCATAGGAACCAAAAATTTTCATCATCCTGGAGAAAGAAAAAGATGCTGAATGGAAATTATGAATCTTTATAACTTGATTTATTAAAAAAAAAAAGTCTCTTTCAATGTAGTGTAGAAACTGTCTAGTCTCCATTGACTGGTTACAGAGTGAAAAACATGCAGCACTATGAGAGTGGGTCAAATTTCTACTAAACGTTAGACAAGCACATGTCTTCTGAAGCCAGTGGATGCGCCACGAGTCACAAGATGGTGGAAACTGGTGTGTCCTTTGGAATGTTGGAATGGTTCAGGGAGTTAACTTTTATCTCTTTCCTTATTTGGGTAATAATTTAGGGATGATGATCCATTCTGTACAATGTGAAAGCTAGTGACAGAGATGTTACAGAGATGAGGTGACAGAGTTACTTTGGATAGGAAAATGCTGGGATGAAGAAGCAAGGAGTGGTCCTTTCCTTTTATAAGAGGCAAATAAAGAGATTCCTATCAGAGAGTTTAACTATTACTTTTAACTATTCATTACACTTCTTACAGGTCTTTCCAACACCAAAATAAAATTTATATATTATTTTGGCTTTGCTAATGACTTGGTGTTTCTCTTGCAAAGATAAACAACATATGCTATTTTTTAATGAATTACTCATTATTGGTATTTATGCAGTGTTTCATCAGACATTTAAATTGACAATCAAATACAATGAAATTGTTGTAGGGGTTCTAGAAAAGGTTATCTGATCTTTGCTGCAGTCTTTCCTCTATAGACATTTTTTTAAAATCAGAGTGAATACAGAACTAGACAAAAGACGTATTTTTTCTGAGTTTTTATTTGACTTGTACACACATTAACCTTTCTTTACTTTGAAATAAAAAATCTATCATCTTGACTGATGATACGAAAATTTCAGTATTTACCATATGCACACCCTTTTTATTACATGATCTGAAAAACACATCTGTCTTCTCAGATCAAAAGAACTGATGTATTTATTGTGAAGTGGAAATGCTAGTTTAGAGCTGGCTTAATTGGTTTTATTGCAGACAGAAAGTTACAAACTATTCCATCATCATT
Source organism: Baryphthengus martii (assembly GCA_013396935.1). Classification (NCBI taxonomy): domain Eukaryota; kingdom Metazoa; phylum Chordata; class Aves; order Coraciiformes; family Momotidae; genus Baryphthengus; species Baryphthengus martii. The sequence goes on along the minus strand of VWZK01002441.1, from coordinate 44,366 downwards.
TACTCAATCAAGTAGAGTGACTGAGATATTTCACTTAGAAACTGAAAGCTCCTATTCCCTACACAGGGGAAAGTAAGAGAGATGGAGTGAACTTGCCTGATGAGTGACAGGCACATTGCTTAATGCACTACTAGAAGTCACTTGGGTACCATGGCAATGAAAGCTGCAAAAGAAGCCATGCAGAATAGCACAGCACCATGATTCAACCTCACTGAATAACTTACATAAAGGTTATCTCTATACAGCAAAATATAGGTGCAATTGTATTGCTCACTTTCAGACTACTCAAAACCTGTTTAGGAACAAAAGGAAGTGGCAACATCAACCTGTACTTGTAAACCGGAAACTCTGAAGGATTCATAGAATGTTGTTTGGTTGCTCATGTTTAACCAAAGTCTTGCTATGTGAGCTGGTTAGATTGCACTAACAAAGGTACTCCATCCAGCACACGCCATAGTCATGGTTTCCTGACTCCCTGTTCTGCACTGGGAGTACTGTCAAAGATACACTTGGATAAACCAGGAAAGGGACAAGTCAGTGTAATTGTGCCATGGCTAAGCAGTGTCACTGCCATGGCTGTGAGCATCACTTGGAAAGAGAAGAGGTATGCTATGTAGTGAAGGAACACTGCTTTCTTGGAGGTGTGAAAGATTTGTAACCTGTCTGCTGGAATTCCTTCCTACTACATACTACAGGGCTCAAGACTTGCTTTTATAAAGCTGGCAAAGCAAACCACTGCTGCTCAGTAGTTTTTTTAGTTCTCTCCATAAAAAAAAATTAAATAACCGTTGTCAACTACTATCTCTAATCACAACTAGTCTCTGCTTTTGTCTAAATGTAATGAAAGCAGAACCATGTCATGCCACCAGGAAACCTTCTCTAGGTCTAAAAATCTTCCCTAGTACAGTCTCTTCTGGCCATGATCCATCCAGAAGTGCTGGCTGGAACTTCTTCACATTCGGCTTTCATACCTGTACTTCTTTTCTTCCCACAGAATGCTGAAAGGAAAATTTTAATCACTGTCAGAAATTATGGCTGGGCTTTTTTTTTTTTCTGCAAATGAGAGCTCAGTGAGGAAGTGGGCTCAGATGGCTAGTGGATATTGACACCCAGATGAGAGCACTAGGCCTGGATCACAGAAACAGTAGAAAAGTTTTCAAAAACTGTCCAAAATGTCTTGGCTAAGAAGACTCTGGGGTGTTCAGGGTCAGGAAATACTGAAGGACTTTTGCACTGAGAGAGAGAGGAGAGAAGTAGAGTCTGCAATGAGAAGGAATTCATTTAAGGATGTGTTCCTACCTACACATACTCAGGACTCTAGTTTGGTGAAAGTCAGAGATTTCTGGGAACATCATTATTGCTGGAATGCTACCATATTGCTGTTCTTACCATCATTGCTTACACACAGCCACTATCCTATTTTTTGCTGTCAGAAATTCTTCTCCATGCACTTTCACAGAAGGTGTGTTATGCTACATTTGTCTGTATATATATGAAATAATTCATTATTGTCAATTAGTTTTAAAAATCTGCAATGCACTAACACCCACCTGTACTGTATCTACACTGTGAAAGTCAGTGTAACTGAAATATTTTCATTAAATCCATTGCAGCTTTATTACACGTAGTTTTGTGGGCTTTGGATAAATACTGTTTCCAACGCAGCAGCATGAGGCATACTGCTTAAAGATAAAGAACACTAGTAGTCTTCAAGCCCCTACTCCCATTACAGATGATAAGATACTCCTTCTGTATTATAAGTGAGTAGGAGGACATGTGAAGTCAAAACTAGATAGAATTAAGTGAAAAGTATCTTAGCGATTTCCAAGGAAGTGGAAAAGTATTAACTTTCCAGAAAGAGTGTATATGTAAAGGGATGTTGGACCAGAGATCATGTCTGTTGTGAAAAGCAAGAGTAAACTGATAGAAAGCAACAGAATTATAGCATTATTAAATCAGTATAAGTGATATATTTTCCTTTCTCTACCTTCTGTCATTATATAAAGAAATAAAATATTTTCAATAACCTTTTCATAGAGTTTTTCTACATGGGTTCCATGTTCAATCAAGATACTTAACTTCTATCTTGCCCAGGTGGTTCAAAGCATGTCCACTTACCACCTAATTTCATCAAAGAAGTAAAGAAAGTGATACACTGAAGCCTTTCATGTAAAGACTAAACAGAATCAATATGTGGTCCTCATCTTGGAGATCTGATATTTAGATCCACCAAAGTATAAAGGATAAGCAAGTATCATAAAAAGTGACAAATAAATTCGAGCTTTAGCATAAAGAGGTTCTTAAAAATAACTATTGCTGACTTTTAATGTTTATTGGCAAAGAAGTGTCCTTGTACAAACAATTCGTTCAGCTTGGCATGATCACATACTGCTATGAAAATTATGAGGTTCATAAAAATTGCAACATTTTCCTTTTCATTTTAATTTAAGTGATCTTTATAATTTGAAGGTGTGAAGCTTCTAATAGTGAGAGAAGAATAGTCATTTTTTTCTGGTGAGTACTAGAAATTTTGAGTTAGCCCTGTCAGTTTAACATTCAGGTTTGTTTCTATGTCATATTAAGAGATGACATCAGTAGTGACTTTAGTTCTAAAACCAAGTATGATGCATATGGATATTAATATTTTATTATTTCAAGAGGGGAGTTCCACATACTTATTGATGATACTCATATAACAGTTATCAGTTACCTACCTAGCGTAATGCTAGTAATTTTCTGACTCCTTTGAGAAACAGATAAAAACACAAAATGTGAAAAATATGTTGACAGGAGACCAACAGAAGAGATTTGTTATATTTAAAAGCAGACAAACTGTAGTGATTGCCTTCTGAACACATCTCACTGATATGTCAACTTTATAATTTAGAGATTCTGACATGATGGATATTAGTGTTGCAATGTTGCCTGCAAGGTGGAATTTATAGTTGATATCCTGCTGATTTCATCCTGCTTTATTAAAAATAAGAACTCAGAACACTTTATCTGTCAAGGATATCTTTTCTAAGTTATCCACAAATGATCTCTTATTTACAGTTTTCCTGAACTACATATGTACATTGTGTTATTTTATAGTAAATTAGTTTCTACTGTAAACTGCTTGTTAGCAATGGTGTAAGAAACAAAATAATCAAGTCTGGAATTACATTCCATTTTGTGCTGCTGTTTCTTTTATTACAAGCAGATGCTGCACCATCTTATTCAGTGACTTCAGTAGCAAAGTAGAGGGCTTTATGCTTCTCAGCACTTTCTGAGGGGATGCCACCTTCTAAAACACGAAACATAAGATGCTGATTTTTTTTTTTCCCTTGCTATTACAGGGTCTGAGAGCATCAGTGCTACAGAGAAAACATATCAGCTGGCTTCACGCTGAGAATGTCTTTGAACTCAGACATGTCCTTTTATTTTTCTGTCGATGCTACACATCTGCCAACTATCAGAGAGACTTTCCCTGGTGGCTCCTGCAGGCAGACCTGTGTTTTGTATATTATTTGTGGTATAGTTCTGTCACCCTGTCATCTCTATATTCTTGCTATAGATGATTGGCGTGATCTGCTTTGTTTGGAAACCAGGGAAAAATGACTTAGGAGAAGAATGTTGTGTTGCATGAAGGGATGTGCCGCCTAAAACAGCTCCACTTGAGGACCACGGGCTTTCCTCTGTTATGTGGTGTACCATCAGTCTTCCTAGCTGGAGTGACTCTCTGGTTCCTCTACATTCACGGCTTCTATTTTTTGACATTCACATATTTCTAGATTAGCAAGGATTTGTTTAACTGTTTTGAGAGAAAATTAATATCTGTAATCACACATCAGTGAACACATGTGGCTGAGATTGTTCAAGGAAAAACAGTTACTTGTTATTAGTTTCTTCTTTTTTTTTAAGTTCCACCATGCATACATAAAGAAGAAATAATGTTATAAAACTTGGATAATTATAAAATTTAGATAATTATTTATTGTAACCTTAGGAAAAAAACACACTTAAATAGATTTCTGGAATGAAGTTTGTTTACATACATTAATTGTTGAATTCTATGATCTAAATTATGAAATATACAGTATGTATAATATAGGCATATATATCCTGAGGAAGAAAACAGGGCTGATACAGAAAATGTGAGATAACTCATTCTGCTACATAGTGGGCTTGTCACCAACAATTTGACGAGCTCTACCCAACATTTTGAATAAGATCAAGTCTTGTATAAATATATTCTGCTTATATACATCCTTCATCCAGTTTGAGCTGTGGTGCCATTTTCTAGAACATGCTTTGACAATCAGTTCTACCCGTCGTTACCTCAGACCTCAATGAGCAGTAGCTCTGAGTCCCGCCACTGGATGGGACAGTCAGGTGTTTAATTACATTTTTATTTGTTTTTTATGAAATTTAAATTGCATGTAGCATCAGTGTGTGCACTAGCAACTGTGATATGGAGCACAGAAGATTTTTATGTCATTCCTTCTCTTCATTTTTATGTCCAAATATCTCTGTTCATGACGTCTTTTGGGAAATTGGTTGGTTGCTATAGTAATTAGCCAAAAAAGGCAGGGTCTCATTCATCTTGTTTGTTCCTCAAGTGCTAAACTTACTTTCTAAAAATCAGATAAATACAGACTCTGGAATATGAGATGTTAAAATATATTAGATGCTACTGGTCTCTACACAAGCGTTGGAATGTTACAATATTGGTTTGGGGGAAAAAAATGACGTGATCTCAGGATAGAAAACATGCAGCGTTTCTGTAGATTTTCTTTGCTTGGAGCCATCATGGCTATTTGAAATATTTCTCTGCTCCTGGAATGACAGATCCAGCTGTCAGTGCACCTCTGGGAGGAAAACTCCTATGCCTTATTCCATCAGCACCAGCCTCCCTATATTGGGCATCCCTGAGATGGCATAAGTGCTGCTGAAAGGACACGCTGTAGAGCTGCCAGATGGAAAAAGCTCAGTCTTTATAATCAGAGAACATTGCTGCCTTGACAGTTGATTTTTCAGTTAAATGCATTAATACCAATTTTCATTAACCAAAAGGATATCAACTCTGACTCCAGAAAAGCTTCTGAGAAAGAACTCACTGGACCTTTAAAAAAAAAAAAGTAAAAGGGAGATAATATTTTATTTGCCTTATGTTTTGCACTGTCTGTAGGCATCTACTACTGCCAGATGCAGCACACTAGATCTGACAGATTACTTGGTCTTGTCAAACATGATCATTCTTGAAACATTAAACTATAGGACAAGGGGTAATGGATTTAAGCTCAAAGAGGGTAGATTTAGATTAGATATAAGGAAGAAGTTCTTCACTACGAGGATGATGAGACACTGGAACAAGCTGTCCAGAGAAGTTGTGGATGCCCCCTCCCTGGAAGTGTTCAAGACTAGATTGGATGAGGCTTTCAGCAATCTGGTCTTGTGGAAGGTGTCCCTGTCCATGGCAGGGCAGTTCAAACTATGTGATCTTTAAGGTCCCTTCCAACCCAAACCATTATATGATTCTGTGATTATCCCCTTCAGAGACTACAGTGCTGACATACCTAGGCAGGATGCTTATTCTTTATGTCTGGCTTTGCCACTGCAGTATAACAAAATACTTTATACTGTAGTTGATTACACTGGTTTAGTAATTTACAGGTGTCACAGGCCTCTGATTTGACACCACCATGATGCATAACATTTGCCTGCTAATTTTCTATCATGGCATTTCAGGAATGATGGTCACTACTTATACAGCTTATGAAATTTCTTTGATCCAGGCCAAACCAGTTAATTAAAAAAATTAAATTGCTCATATTCCTTTGTTAGATACAATGAAGCTACTTCTACTGTTTAAGTGTCTTCTGTATCCTGCACTAGTATTGTTAGCTTAAATGATGGATAGGTTTAAGCTTGCTACACTTAGTTTTGATTCAACTATGATATTATGAACAATGGTAAAGTCTAAGCATATGAAGATTTTCTTCCATATTTTCAGGAGGGGTAGAGCCCATAAAACAGACTGTGCTTTAACACGTACTTGCCATTTCCACTTCAGGATAAAATACTATCATGATAATTTTGTAGTCAAGAAGTTTGCTGTGAGAAATTTGCTATTATTTGTTCTGGTAGTATGGAAATATTTAGATAACACCATAACACAGAACTAAGAATTCAAAGCACATACAAAATTGTCGCAGTCCATGGAAAGCTACAAGAAACATATTTATTAAACACATCATCACATAAGTAAATCAATTTAAATCTAGAAAAGTCAAAATATGAAACACATCATGGCACATCTACAGATTCTCTGAAGGAAAACTTTTCCTTCTGATGTTATTTACAGAATGCATCACGGTGTTCATCTGCCTAATCCTTTACCAAACTATCTGCAATATCAATGAAGTGACACTGACTGGGTATAGAAGAGGGAATCATAGCATCATAGAATCACTATGGTTGGAAAGGACCTCCAGGATCATCTAGTCCAACCTTCATCCCAGCATCTCTAACCACTAGACCATAGCCTCAAGTGCCACATCTACTCATCTCTTAAACACCTCCAGGGATGGTGACTCCACCACCTCCCCGGGTAGCCTGTTCCAGTGCCTACTGGCACAACTTGAGGCCATTTCCTCTCATCCTATCATTAGTAATTTGAGAAAAGAGACCAGCACCAGCCTTGCTACAACCTCCTTGTAGGTAGTTGTAGAGAGCAATGAGGTCTCCTCTCAGCCTCCTCTTCTCTAGACTAAACAACCCCAGTTCCCTCAGCCTCTCTTCATAAGGGAAGGTATGTTTGGAGGTAAAGATACACCACCCTTGGGTTTTTAAGACTATCATATGCGTGGGAAGTCATTTTCACTTACCTTTAGATGTTTACAACTGACATATAGCTACTTAAGTTTCTTCTATAAGTAATTGTCTACTTAGGTTAAGACTAATTGCAGGTTGCAGGCAGAAGTTTTCCTCCACTAGTCTTTGGAGAAGCCTAGATAGCTGTCTCAGAAGTAGATGTTTTTACACTGCAAATGTGTAGAAGTTAAGCAAAGAAATTCTGCTCCACAGTTCAGCATTCACCTGTTAGCTTTTAGGCCCCTACACAATAGTCATCACATAAAACTTACACCATGTTTTAGTGATAGATGCATGCACATGCCACAAAGTCATGATACACAAAACCGGGAAATGTGTTAAACTGGAATATTTGTTTCCAGACTCCCCTTTTGCAAATGGCAATGATGAGATATTATCTGTATTTCATGCCATGGTCACTTAACCCTCAAAAGATGAAAAAAAGAAAAGAAGGGGGGGGAGGGGGGGGAAGCTATTCTAGCATTTAGTAGACTCTTTTTAACTTAAAATTAGGCCACTAAAGGAGTGGGATGAGGTTAGGGCAGGGGGTCAGACACAGCAGGTCTAAGGTGCCCTTCTGATTAAAAATATTCATTAAGAATTGGAGAAAATCTACATCTCATCTTTAGATCTGGGGTTTTTTTACCATTTTCTTATGACAACTGATATGCAGTAAGAAATATTTCAAAAATACTGATCTCTTACATTTGGTAGCGATAATTAATAAAATGGCAATATTAAAATCTGTTTGGATCATTTTCATTCAGGGCTTGTAAAATATCTGCATGGTTGGTGCATTTGTAAATACTGCCAGAAAAGAAATAAAATGTGAAAACAAATGCATTGAATTGTTATGCTCATTTCCTTCACAGTAAATATGCAGGGATCTTATTTTATCCATTGAGACCAGATGTACCACATGTAATGAGATTCTGCAAAGTTTCAATATGCACAAACACCACAAAAGAATCTGGGGTATTCAGTTTGTTCCTGACAAGTAGAATTAGTGAGGAACGGATAAATATGTATGTAAAACGCAAGACTGGACTGAAAGTTAATTCTTATGGACATGGTCAGTGTTTAAAAGAGTACTGATGTTCAATATATTGAAGAAATTCTCCCAGAGTAAATTTCTCTGGGAAAAAAAAAACAATACCAACAAGTTTTTAAAAATAATTTTGAATAAACCAGGTCTACTGAGAGATGAGCTGAAGTTATTCACTCAGTATTTCCAGGTAGTTTATCAGATTTTTGACTGTTTAGTCAGCAGGTCTCTGTGTTTTCTTCACCAAGCTGAAGTTGCAAGACAAGCTGCAGTTGCAAAACATCTTGTCCCAGACATCACAATTCTCAGCTTCTCACCAATCTGCTGATTCCTCAGTGCTTAAGGAAACAGACTGCAAAAAACACATTAAATGTATGCAAACTACAGCAGTGATCTGCACACAGCTATACACACATCAATTATGCGGAACAGTTTGTTGTGCACAGTTCACCTTGCTACTGAGATTTTTTACTGAATTAGATTTTACTGAGATCCCATTTGCAATAAAAACTGTATAACTGTCCTGCAGAGATTCTGTTCAATTCCATGCCACCTATATGGAGCCAAAGTCATATGATATATTTTTAATCCTGTCCAGATCCCCCAAACTACACCATGGATTAATGGTTCTTTTGGATTAGAACAATCCCGCCTATTGAAATAAACAGATGAACCCCTGTACTTTTAACTCTACATAATGTCTTTGAAAAGACTAACAGGATATTCTGCTGATCTCCACAGGAGCATTTTGGTAGGTCCCTCTTAGCTGACAAAAAAAAAAGTGTATAACAAGGACAAACCAAAAACTTAACTGAAAAAAATAGTACCCACAAAACTATCCATATTGTTTGAAGGAGGGAACACCCTTAGTTTAACTACATAATACTGATTAATAACAGCAATAAACTCATGCAAAAAGGGATACATTTATTCTGCCAAAGCAATTTTGTGTCCCTAGCAAACAATTATAAGAAAAAGTTAGGAAGAATATTGAAAAATTAAAAAATACATAAATGAGAAACTTTATCCAAGACAGACAAGCTAACCTGTGTAATGTTAATTTATATCCTGACTAAAGTTGATGAACCTTTTCATATAGAACTCTTCTCTGTCAGTGTTCAGCACATTCAGTGTTTTCAAAATATTCAGTTATTACTCGACAAGGGTTTTTTTTCTCTTGGAAAGTAATTAAATCCCCAACTGAACAACAGTCATTCTTGATCACTTCAAAATGTATCCCCTTGATATTTTATTTTGTGATTACTTTATTTCACTTTGAGTAATTACACTTGAAATTTTGAAATCAGAGTTAAGTACTTTAAGTGCTCTCAGAGTTAAATATTTCAAAGAGCCAAATAAATGTGATTTTTTTTTTCCCCATCAGTTAAGCACTGGAACATTTTTATCTTTTCAGATACTGATGGTTAATTTGAACTATTTAAATGACTGATAAATAGATTGATGGTGTCACCATCCACAGATAGTCCACTAGAAAACTAATTATTGATATGAAATTCTGATCCCACTGGAATCTACAGAAATCATGCTATGGACTACAGCAGAACTGAGTTTATCAGTTTATGAGTATTAGCAGGATTGAGACAAAAGCTTTAAGGAAATCTCAACTGTCTGTATTAGCTAGATCAACATCTTTGTGTTATTTGTAGTTCCTAATATCAAAAACTCTTCAACAATTATGAGCCAGCCCAGTAGAAGTTCATTTTATAGCTTTGGCCTTATTTGCTAAGAATTGCTGAAAATTACTTTGAAAATTATCATTGTATGAATTATGTTATTTGTGCTTCCAATATTATAGTCTGTAATATCATTAATATTCAATGGGTGCTTTTATAATCATCAATTTTAAATCCAGCCAAGAAATTCCACAGGACTTAATGGTTTGCTTATCGTGATATTTTACACCTACCAATACCTGAATTCCTGCAGGGTTTTTTAGGTCTATATAGGCAACCTTTCTCATTGTGGTGGGACTATGTACATGCTTAGAGCTAAATACATGATCTTTGCAGGACTGAAGGTCTTTGGAATTGCTCTCCAAATCCCATCTTTAATAATGGGTTGTATCCACTTTTCTGTGCTAAGGTACCTACAGTGGGTAAATGTTTCTAAGACATTTCAACCTATGATACTTTTCTGAGAGTCTATGTTGTTCCACTGTAAAGGAATATATGAGCTATAAAACTAGGAATTGGAAATCTGTCTCCTTTTTTTTTTTTTTCTGAAACACTGAGATTTCTAAGAAGTGCTAAGGTTGCTAAGACAGTAACAGTGTTCTAGAGGGGATTTTTCAGGCAACAGTTTGTTTCAGAATTTTATTTTCACTGGAGATAATAAATTGTTGTGGCTTAACTGATTTATTGAATAAACTCTTGGATAAAACTCCCATGGTACTGCTTTCTGAACCACAAGATTGCTGTTACTTGTCTCTAAGTAAAGTGTTACCTATTGAAAACTGCGATTTAGTCTTAAAGAATCTGCTCATCTTCTTCACTCATCATCTCTTGGGATCATGTTACTTGCATGAGGGTTCTCACTGAAAAAAGCTTCTAGTTCTCCGGGTTGCAAAGACAGATTTGAAAATAAGAACCCACTTCATATTTTTCTTGGGGTTAATGTTATAAATAATTTTTGGGGTTTAATGTTAAAATTAATTTTGACCTCAAGCAGAGCAGGAATTTGTTCCATTTACAAGGGAAAAATAAATACAGTAGACCTCCAGTTTGGAGAGTTCTGGGAAGTTCCCTGTGTGTGTGTATCCTCCTTTCTTACCTACTGATGTAGCAATGAAAGGGTCTTTCTAAGCCCTTTTAACAGTACTCCATGAGAAGCTCTTTTTTTCACATAGGTTAAAATTAGCACTAAAATTCACTCAGTTATGAAGAGTTGTGTTCAAAGCGAGAATACATCTTCAAAACCATACCACAGAATTATTTTGCAACTGAGAAGAGCTGGGATGCTCTTTTGACAGGTTTGGGGATTTAAATCAAAAGAGCTGGATTCTCATTTGTGGAATTGAGAAGTCTTAAACTCAATCTTTGATAAACAGTCATCATAGATTTAGAAAATCTATACAGTTTATCAGTAGTAAATACAAGTATACTGTTAAGATTAAAGTTATATGTTAAGCAATATACAATGCCATCTTGCTGAGAACAAGTAGTGGGTATTCAAGAACAAAAGTATAAATTTCCAACCACAGAGATATTGCTACATTGCACAGGATGCAAGTGGGGAAAATAAGAACAATACACAATGTCATAGTGTCTTCAGGATGCTTTATGTCTCTGACAACTGAGTAATCCCCAATTCCTATGTTCCAAATTCTGCTCTTAACAATACTAGTAAATACTTTTTTCCTACACTCTTGACTTTCACCCTGATTAAAATAGAACTGTAACAATATAGTCCGGACTGCTTTCTAGGGGAAGTGAGGGGGCAGCAGCCTCTGCAATTAATATGGACTGGTGTCACCAATGCTCTTGTGCCACAGCTGTGAGACTGCGCAGCCTTCCCAGTGCCTTGTCTTGAGTAACTGAGAGCAAAACTCACCAGCTCTAGAAAAAGGATACAACCCGTGCCAGCCATATGGAAAAAAGTGGATCAAAAGTCTGAAGTAAGCTCATCCCCAAGCCAAGGAATGAGCAGAGATGTTACAAAGATGTGATACATTCCTTTAGTTATGATTGTTTTGTAAACCCACTTTTACTTGCTTGATGTCTTGCAACAGTTACCTGAAAAACCCTACTAGGGCAGGTGTAACAGTTTTAGTCTTGACCCTTTGCCTGGACACTCACAATAAATACTAAACTTTCATTTCAAGCTGACGTGTCTTCTTTGTGTTTCTGGGACATTTCTGTGTCCAGAGTCCTTGCTCACAGCCCATCTGCTCTGGGCTCCAGTGCCAAGGACAAACACCTGATGGCTTTGTAGTAGCTTAAAGGTATCCCTTGGGACAGACTTGGTGAAAACTATTTTAAAAATGTATGTCATTTGTTGTCTCTGTGTTCCCATCACTCAAAATTATTCTCATTGGATATCCAGATCTATTTTCTATACTTGGGGTTTTTTTTCTCCAAATGTAGTAGGTTGAGTGTTTATTGTCTTATTTGTCTTGCAACCAGCAACCAGTACTGTCTTGCAAAAAAATATTTCATATCAACTTTTTTTTGTATCTTTTCAGTGATCAGGCTCATCAGTCAGTCAAAATCATCTCTAGGTACTTCAGCATATGGTCTTGTTTCTTAAGTACGTGTCTGCATTCTTAATCCTGATTTGGAAATATACTGTATTTCCAGATAGCTCTATTCAATTTGTAGTATGTTTGAATTGGCTGCTTACTATCCCACCCATGTTTGCCATACTCCAGATCATTTCCTTGCTATGTCCAAAGACAAGATCATAAAAGACAATGTTAAAAACTGGCTGTGCAACTGGCAGAAAATTTTGTGCTTAAAAACAGAGAGGCTTTTCCATTGAAACTAAATTAGCTTTTTTGATTGGAAAGTAGAATTTGTTCAAAATGAAAGAAAACAAAAAGCAAAAAAGCCTAATGAAAGAATATGTGAAACTGTCAAATAAAGGTTTCAAATATCCTGTTCTGTTTATAAAGAAATCCTGTTGTAAACAAGGAGTTTGAATATAATTTTCAACCAGGAGAAGTAAAACTCTTTTCATTCACTTTTCCCCTAGAAAACTTAAAAAAAAATCATCCTGAAGTAAACAAGAAACTGTTGGAAAACTTGAAAATTCCCAGAAGGCAGGAAAATATCTTCCTATCCTATCTTTAATAAGAAAAAGGATAAAAGCACTCATTCATAATATCAAATTGGATTTGCAAGCTACACAAATTCTCCAAATGTGTGTAATGGATTTTGATAATGCTGAATCATAATATGCCCACACTATTACAGCAAAAATGGACTATAAATATTAAAAGACATCAATGAAATTTAGCTGCGTAAACTCCAGATGCCAAAATGTTAATATCATGAGGCAGTTGCAACAGGAATTACTGTTTGTATGGAAAATAATTAACACCTTTCTTAACAATATATCAACAGTGATGCTTGTATAGCATGTTACCTGCTACAGTTCTGGTTGTTCCAACTGATTTAGTTCTTGCACACTATCAGGACCTACCTGTTGATCTTTTTCTTTGTCATTTCTCAGTATAAAATAGTTTATTATTATGCCATCCAGTCAGATCACAGCTATTATGTATGACAATATCTGTCTGTATTGATATTCATTTGGGTTATAGTAAGACAAGAGGCTTGCAAATTGGAGAACAAAGAAAACCAAAAGACGAGAATATCTTGCCATCTTTATCTACAAGAGTATTTTCACTGCCATGTACCTTGTGATGAGAGAAATGAGAAGGGGACTGAGTGCCCAGGTAACAGTGCAGATATTGGAACAGGCTGTGAATATAAGCTAGTGTCCCTTGGTATTTTGGTGCTGTCGGTGATGAATTTCATGATCTTGTCTTGTCGTTATCATCAGTATCTATGTTAGCTTGGATAAACCTAGCTGAGATGCTATAATCCTGTAACTCAGCTGCAGTACATATATACTTTAGCAAGGTGTTTCATGAAGTCATAGAATCATAGCATAGGTTGGGTTGGAAGGGACCTTAAATAGCATCTAGTTCCAACCCCCTGATATGGCAGGGACACCTCCCACTAGAGCAGGTTGCTCAAGGCCACATCCAACCTGGATCTGAACACATCCGGTGATGAAGCATCCACAGCTTCCCTGGGCAACCTGTTCCAGTGTCTCACCACTCTCAGAGTAAAGAATTTCCTTCTAATTTCCAAGCTAGATCTACTCTCTTCCAGTTTCAAGTCACCTTTCCCAGATTTGTTTTCTCTGTATTCTAAATTTTATCCTGCTGACATTGTAATTGCATGTACTTACATTTCTCATTTTGGTGTTAGATCTAATGTGTTGCTAAACTTTGCTTCACTGAAACTATTGCCCCTTGTGAGAAAAATCAGTATGGTTCTAGTGGAATTTGAAGGAAACTGATCAAGTATTTTCTTTTGTGCCTTGTCTCGCTCATGGATAAATAGATCTTGGACAGATTTTCAGAAGTGGTGAACTGACATAGACATTCAAGGCACAATTTCAAAAACGGCATACGCATTTTTGAGCCCAAGTCAAACTGAAAGTGGGATCAATTTCTCTGCATAGATCAATTTATGAAAGCGCCCTGATCTCCTAAGAAACATGTTAAGATCAGCCATCTATTTGGTGACAGAGTAGTAAAGGACTACAGTCATCAGCTTTAAATTAGTTCAGGTACCAACAGAGGTACAGTCATAGGCTAACTGTCTTGTTGCTTGGCTCCTGAAAATGCAACTTGGATGCTTTTAAAATTTTACCTGAAGTGAAATATTCTACATTTCATATTTGGAATTGATACTTCCACCCGGAATATCTCTTGTAGCTGTTCCTCCTGAACTGCTGAGTTCAACAGGCATATGGCAGCTCTCCAAGATATTTCGGTGGTAGTGTTGGTTTTCATATGATTCATTTGAACACCACCTTCCTGTTTTGTGACTGTAAATAATAAACTCACCTGGGTATGACAAGTCACGCTAAGGCTAGTGACAGGTTGAATCAGAGGAGAAAAAGGCCATCTTTACAGCATCAAGATTCAGGTGTAAGTGTTGCAATTGCCCCAGCACAAAGGGATCTCTGACTACCACATTTATCCTTTTTTTTTTTTTATGGGACGTACAGGATCTCATTTACCACCATAGCAATAGAGAGATTACAAAGCCTTCATTCAGGAAAGTTATGGAAAGCATTTCCATTCTCATCTTGAGTCCCTCTGAAGCCATTTATCTAGACTTCACAAAAGGAGTTCAGTAACAGATGAAACACAATCTAGTAGGTTGAACACTAGCTTGGGTCCTATTGGCACGTGACTGGGGAACTGTTCCTTTCTAATTCTGCTGTTAACTGCTCTGTGATGTTAAATGGTTTTGTTTCTCTGCTCCTTAAATTCTTCATCTGTATGACACACGTAACACTCTCAGGTATGCGACCTGCTGCATTACTTAGACATACAGAAGTCTATGGGACCGGCTGGGTTACACTCAGGAGTACTCACCAAGCCACTTTCCATCATTTATCAGTAGTCCTGGCTAACTAGTGAGATTCTAGTTGATTGGAGTTTAGCAAATGTGACATTCATCTACAAAAAGGGCAGGAAGGAGGATCTGGGGAAGTACGGGCCTGTCAGCCTGACCTCAGTGCCAAGGAAGGTTATGGAGCAGATCATCTTGAGTGCCGTTATGCACCACATACAGGACAGTCAGGTGATCAGGCCCAGTCAGCATGGCTTTATGAAAGGTAGATCCTGCTTGACAAACCTGATCTCCTATGACACGATGACCTGCTTAGTGGATGAGAGGAAGGCTGTGGATGTTGTCTACTTCAGTAAAGCCTTCAACTGTTTTCCAGTGTTCTCTTGAAAAAAATGGCGGCTCATGGCTTGGATAACCGTACACTCTGCTGGGTGAAACACTGGCTGGATGGCCAGGCCCAAAGAGCAGTGGTGAATGGAGTGAAAACCAGCTGGTGGCCAGTCACAAGTGGTGTTCCCTAGGGCTAAATATTGGGGCCACTCCTGTTTAATACCTTCATCAATGATCTGGATGAGGGGATTGAGGGCTCCCTTAGTAAGTCTGCAGGCAACACCAAGCTGGCAGGGACTGTCGATCTGTTTCAGGATAGGAAGGATCTACAGAGGGACCAAGATAAGCTGGATCGATGGGCCGAGGCCAATCGTATGAGATTCTAAAAGATCAAGTGCCAGGTCCTGCACTTATGCCACAACAACCTCCTGTAACGCTACAGGCTTGGGAAAGAGTGGATGGAAAGCTGCCCGTTGGAAAAAGACCTGAGGGTGCTCATTAACAATCAGCTGAATATGAGCCAGCAGAGTGCCCAGGCAGACAAGAAGGCCAACAGCATCCTGGCTTGTATCAGTAATAGTGTGGCCATCAGAACTAGAGAAGTGATCGTCCACCTGCACTCAGCACTGGTGAGGCCACACCTCAAGTACTGTGTTCAGTTTTGGGCACCTCCAGACATCGAGGTTCTAGAGCAGGTCCAAAGAAAGTCAACAAAGCCGGTGAAGGCTCTAGAGAACCAGTCTTATGAGGAGAGGCTGAGGCAACTGAGGCTATTTAGTCTGAAGGAAAGGAGGCTGAGGGGAGACCTTACAGCCCTCTATAACTACATGAAAGGAGGTTGTAGAGGTGGATGCTGGTCTCTTCTCCCATGTAACAAGTGATAGGAGAAGAGGAAATGGCCTCAAGTTGCACCAGGGGAGGTTTAGGTTGGATAGTAGGAAGAATTTTTTCACGGAAAGGGTTGTCAAACATTGGAACAGACTGCCCAGGGAAGTGGTTGAATTACCATCCCTGGCTGTGTTTAAAAGTTCACCATCTCTGGCTTTGAAAGATGATGCACTTGGGGACATGGTTGAGCAGTGGACGTGTAAAGTAGGGTTATTGTTTGGACCCAATGATCTTAAAGGTCTTTTCCAGCCTGGATGATTCTATGTTTCTATGTCAAAAACAAATACTGAAAAAGAACTTGCTGGGATTTTTTTCATCTTGTTCAAGGAAAGAAAGGAGGTACCAAAGTTTATCTGAGTAAGAACCCTTAATAATTTAAAATGCTGCTAGCTATTTCATTAAATCATTTAGGCAGAAACTACTGTCTGTTCTGAGGCTATAGCAAAAGCCTAGAGATGATGGTGGTATTTCAAAGCACTCACTCATTCAACAGTCCTAATTAAGTGAGTTCATGATACATGGCATTTAAATAATGCAATCTAAGTTCCTGATTAATCATCCATTAGCAGTAAGTCATCATTATGTAATCTGTTTCTGAAGATACTGGAAGAGTATTAAGCAGTAATTATGCACTTCTTTCTCAATATTTTATGAATCTGTTCTGGTGTTTTATGACAACGACTTAGTGCTGCATCACAGTTTACATATACACATTACAGCTGTCATGTTAAACCTTAATTCTTAATTACCATTAAGATATTAGAAGAACAGCCTGGCAAAACTTTAATTTCCCTGTGAAATCCTTAGATCTGAGAAGTTTCACGAACTTTGTTTCTCCGCTCTTCATCACCAAACTCTAACCAAAAGATACTGATTTTCAACTAAACCTTCTTCAGCTACTGTAAAATCCTTACAGAACACTCCAGTATGGCCCTCAATCAACAAAGTCTCAATTAAAAGTTTCTTATGAGAGTTTGGGCTGAGCGAATGCTAGAAAATAACTTCCGCTAAGGACTTGAATTACTACATAAACACCAATTACTTAATGAATCTTTGAAGCAATTTTGGGAGAGAGGAGTGAATTACGGTTAAATAAAGACATAGAATAATTTTGATTTGCTAAATTTCAATAGCAAATGATAATGAGAATGAAGAACAACATTATTTGCATCAAGAGTCCTAGTTGTCTTTGCAACTACTCAAATACATTTTCTCTGCTTCCATCATGAATACAAACTCTTTCCCTGTTCCTTCCATTTCATGACTTACCATTGTTGTCCACACAGTATTAAAATCTTCCCTGTAAGATACAAATCTTTGCCTGAAAAGCCTCTCAAAGGCAGCAGTTCACAATTTTATGTAAGCAGGTTCCTGCTGGGCCTCCTGAAACCCATCCCAGTGATAATCTCATTCATGATAAATTCATAATAAAATATTAACAGACATGCTAGGCCTGATTCTCCTACAAAGAGCCCTTGCCACCACTTCAGCAATGTAAAACTGTTTGAAAGAGACTGCAAACATCATTTACATCCTGCACTTGCAGTGCCAAAGCCTAGTTAGTAGCGCAAATGAGAATAAGGCTAACCAGGTATGGAATGAAAATATACTTTTAATTGGATTCTGACGAGGGTAGCACTTTGAGTGACCAAGGTGAAAATGGCAAGCTTTCTAAGAGAATTCTACGCAGGTCTGGGTTTCATTTCTTTAGTCAGGTTATGCTTCATGCCTACTTAGCAACCATTTGGCAGTACAATCAATGGCTTTACACCTTTCAGTCCTTGTTGATGCTATCTAGAATTCCTGCTTCCCTACCAGAATCACAAACAAACAAACAAACAAACAAACAAACAAACAGAAAAGTTGAACTACTTCTTTGTGAGTCCATTTTTCTGAAAGATTTCCAGGAAAATACAGGCATTCGAACTGTCAACAGGCTGGGTGCAGGACTACTAAAGAGACGCTTAGTATTTGTGCATGCAGGGCCTGGTGAGATTAAACAGCATTATTCACAGACCCAAGAGGTGCAGGGAAAACCCTTAGGGGATGCATCTGAGGGTACACTCCATCCCTTTAATCCAGGTCATTGATGACTATGTTGAACAAGACTGGAACCAGTATTGACCCCTGGGGAACACTGCTAGATACAGGCCTCCAACTAGACTCTGCACCATTGATCATAACCCTCTGCTCTCTGTCGTTCAGCCAGTTCTCAATCTACCTCACTGTCCACTTATCTAATGCACACTTCCTGAGCTTACCTATGAGGATGTTATATGAGACAGTGTCAAAAGACTTACTGAAGCTGAAGTAGACAACATTCACTGCTCTCCCCTCATCTACTCTGCTAGTCACACCATCATAGAAGGCTATCAGACTGGTCAAGCGTGATTTCCCCTTGGTGAATCCATCCATGCTGACTGCTCCTGGTAGCCTTCTTTTCTTTCATGTGCTTAGAGATGACCTCCAGAATAAGCTGTTCCATCACCTTTTCAGGGATGGAGGTGAGGCTGACTGGTCTGTAATTTCCTGGGACCTCCTTCTTGCCCATTTTGAAGACTGGAGTGACATTGGCTTTCCTCTAGTCTTCAGGCACTTCTCCTGTTCTCCATGACCTTTCAAAGATTATCGATAGAGAGTGGCTTAGAAATAAAATCAGCCAGGTCCCTCAGCACTTGTGGGTGGAGCCCATCAGAGCCCATGTATTTGTGGATGCCCAGTTCGCCTAAATGAACTCTAACCTGATCTTCCTTGATCAATGGGAGACTTTCTCTCTTACCTCCAGGGACTGGGATTCCTGAGGGCTAGCCAGAGCAGTAAAGATTGATGCAAAGATGACATTCAGTAACTCCACCTTCTCTGTCTCCTCTGTCACCAGGGCATCCACCTCATTCAGAAACAGGATCACATTTTCCCCAATTTTCCTTTTGCTATCGATGTACTTGAAGAAGCCTTTCTTGTCTTTGACATCTCTTGCCAGATTTGATTCCTTAGCCTTCCTTGTTGCATCCCTGCATACTCTGACGGCATTCTTATATTCCTTCCAAGTGGCCAGTCCATTTCACACGTTCTGTAAACTTCCTTCTTCCATTTGAGTTTTTCCAGAAGTTCTTTGCTAATGGTCTAAGAGCTGCAGTCAGGTACACAAGGATTAAGATTGGTCTGTTCCCATTGTTTTTCATAGCTCCTTTCCTCTCCTGTATTGAGTCTGTTGTTGACACTAGACAACTTACACAGACTAGATAGTTGAGGTTGGATGAAGTGAATCCCAGTCCAAGACAGATAATAGCAATTGTTCCCCAGCTGGATATTCATCCTAAGAGGGAAATCCCACTTCCAGGCAGACTTATTTGTCCTCTAATGGAAAACACCTTAATGCTTCCTTATCATCTCCCTATAGTCTCTGGCAGAAAGGGTTGCACTGGTCAGAACTGCATTTACAGCAGCAGGAACAGAGAACTCCATTACTTGTTTGATGCAGAACTCACCCGCATGTTTTTTAGCTTGTGGATGATGTACCAACACAAAAGCATGAACTCAAGCACTGAGTGATAAGAATATATTTCTTTTCATTGATTTTATGCAACAATTCAGCTTTCTGATGACAATATTTTACAGAAGTGTGCTTTAACTAACCATTCTTTATCTTCACTCATTTTCCCAACTTGATGAAGTATTCAGTGCCTTAGAATAATTTTCACTGTATTTCTTGAAACTATTTTGTGCACTGTGTTTTTTTTGCAGATCCGCTACTAGCCTGAAATGTTTATAATTCTGTGATATGCAAAAGCATTTTTGATGTTAAAATCTTTTACTGAAGAAAGAAAGGAAATGCAGAAATTTCATCACCATTTGTTACTATTTTTTATTTTACACAAGCACACTACCTTTCTAAATTAAGTGAGACTTACAGTACATTATGTAACTTTTGAGATGCAAAATATGCAATCTATACAAATTTGGTTTTGGCTTGTGTATAGTTTTGCATTTTGGGGGAGAAAATATTTTTGGTAAAGTTATAGAAGAATTTTTACGTACAGCATTTCAGAAATTCCTATGAAAATAATAATCAAACTAGGAAAAATGTTGAGTTTTAAAAAAAAAAAATCATCATTACATGAAAAAATTAGTGTGAAAAAACCCCCATCCAACTCCATCTAAGCTTTATTCTACATCCATTTTTAAGAAAGGATTGCAAGGAAATATTTCTAAGATGTCAAGTATTTATGAGGTCCAGATTATCTACAGTCTATAACCAAGAATGGAGAAAGAGCAAAGCGCTGTGATTTACCCGTGATTAATCAGGAATGTCTCTGGCAGACCTATCCTTCCTCCTTCTGGTTGTAGTGGTGCCTTGGAAGAGTAGCAGGCTACACTTACAGTTCAGTCAATCATGTGGTATTTTGGAAAATTCAAACACAATATTTCATTTTTAATACAAACATTCCCAAAGTGAGATGCTTCACAAACGACAGAGGCTTCATTATGCTTGAGTTTGTTTTTCTAGTACATCATGAAGTGCTTTTTCATCTGACAATTTAAAATGCATCTCACAGATAGAAATGTGCAGGCCATAATACACATAAAGTGAACAGAGCCTTTAAACAATGTTTTTGCCTGTAAAGGAAAAGAACAGCAACTGAGAGATATAAATCAAATTGTTGATCATGGAAATACTACAGTGAAAGGCAAAAATAACAAGAATAAAGAAATGTATGAGGCTGCTTCTATGCATCACCAGGCTCTGTTTGCTTGAAAACCTGAAAATAATCCTTTTATAGAGTAAGATGAAAAAGATTGTTGCTTTGTACATTTTATGAGACAAATTAACTATTCATGTACTCCTATCCAAGTCATGAAACTGTGGAGCGTGACAAAATGGAGAAAATTTATACTATAAAAAATTATGATGGAGGGCATTAGTAAAACCTCGGCGTAAATCAATTGTTATTTACTGCTTGTTTAGGTTGATTTCCTGGAGCCATAACTCAGGAGGGGAAAAAAGTAAATTGATAAAGTGCATTTGAAGTTTTATCTGCATAAACTTCTGTAATTACACTTCCTACAGAGAAGGAAACACAGATGACTATGTACTATGCCTAAAGCCAGAAAATATGACGCAGAATCCCATTTGGGCTACTTCTGTGGCCCAGACAGAGTTTCATTCTCTGGGGATTTCAGGCATTCCACCTGCAAATCCAGAGATACTAACAGTCGTCTATCCTGGAAATATCATAGAATCATAGAATTGTCTGGGTTGGAAGGGACCTTCAGAGGTCATGTAGTCCAACCCCATCATAATAATCAAATTCTGGATTATTTTCCTTGGCTTGGATTTTATAAGCACAATATGACATGATCTTTAGGAAGGACTAAAGACAGAAGTCTTTATTCTCAGTGGTGGTATGCGCACTGTAAAATGTGTAACTGACTTAAAACGTACAGTTGTATGAATAATGCCTCTTTAGTTCAGTGCCTAAACAAAGAGAAAAAAAAACACAAACAAACAACAAACCAACAGCTGAAACAAAGTTGATATGAAATATCAGTAATAATAATAATAAAAATAAAAAATATGAAATTGTATCTGTTTTTCAAAAGTCCAGAAAACCTCATTTCCAGTTAGGTTGGAAGGTTTCTGTCTGTTGAGAGGCCTGATTCCTGCTCAATTTACACAAAGAAGTCACCCTGTTCTACAAACAATGTGCCATATGCCACCCCACCCAGAGAGGGTGAGCTGAGCTGTGAGAGGTGAGAATGTCCACCTTATACTTCAGCAGTTCTGATAGAGAAATATTTCATTAAAACATTTTGGCAAAGAGCTAAGGAAACAGTTGCACAAAGAAATGAACTTCTTCAGGCCTGAAACAGGATAGAATTTATCCAGTGGAACTTTTATCAGGAACATCACAGTACAATTACGATTTTGTTTTCCATTTGTAGTAGCAGAGTTTGCCTTTAAAAAAAAAGGCAAATTGACACAAAAGTGCCCAAGTCTGCAATGACAACTGAAAAGTGGAGATTACCTCCCCTAGGGAAAAGACAGTTCCGTATAACAACACAGCCCTTCACACCAAAGCATGCTTTGAAATTCCGCTACTTGGCAATAAGAACTCTTTAGAAGCATAAGCAGTTCTCCTGCTCTCTCTGCCTACAGTTGCATCACCACACACCTGCCCCATCTCCACTGTGCTGGGCTTTTTTATGTTTGCAAAAACTTTGACCTGAACCATGAGACAGGAAAAGTCCCATCCTCACATCCCCGCGTCTGCTGCAGGGTGAGCCGAACAAGGTGATTCCTCCTTTCTCTATTTTATGTAAATGCACCTAGATGGAGCAGCCCACGGCTATTTTATTTCATATCTGCGTCACATGTCATTCCAGTAACTCTGGTGATGAGTTTTCTTGGATTGCTGCTGAACGCATTTCCAATACAATCTCACCAAAACTCCCCAATACTACATAAATCAGGAAATGCCTAACGAAGGTTTAAAAATATTATTTATACATAGTTTAGTGAAACTGAGCATCCATTACATATCTGTCCCTGTCTTGACGTTCAGTGTTTCATCTTCAGGTGTGAAGGGAGAGTCGTGTACATATGTGTGTAACTTTTTTCCAATACTCTCAGTTGCAAATCCTTTACAACCTTTTCTGAACAAAAATGATTTCTTAAGTCTACAGAATCACATTTGATCGTTAAGGGTACCTGAAAAGTGATAGTAAACACACACTTACTAGC
The DNA here is from genome assembly GCA_013396935.1 of Baryphthengus martii. Taxonomy (NCBI): domain Eukaryota; kingdom Metazoa; phylum Chordata; class Aves; order Coraciiformes; family Momotidae; genus Baryphthengus; species Baryphthengus martii. Next base: position 21,391 of record VWZK01002441.1, on the reverse strand, counting down.
CTTTGGTATAATTTTATTGAAGTACCACTGACTACATCTTTCAGATTAAAAATTACTCTTACATTAGATAATAATTCTTCTAAGGCATCTGCTAATAACTTATTAATTGTTGCTAATTATAACAACTTATTTTCAGGCTTTTGTTCAGGTTTTGCAAGCCTGACAAAATGTGGTAGCTAAATTTACTGTTCATCAAATTGCCATTCCTATTATCAATATAAATTTGTGTCTAATCCCTCAGATATTTTTGATTCTTATATAAAATCAGTGTCCAAATTCACAGAGCTCCTGCACAAAGACAGTGGGATCTAGTCCTAATTTAGAACATCTAAAATTACATGTATATATATAGACGTCTACCTTTGAGCTACGTTATCTCAGGATTGCTCTCATTGTAATCAGTCAACAAGAAGCACAGAAATCTGTGTCTTGTAATAACTGACTATAACCACTTTCATAGGAGAAGGAATATACTTTTAAGAATACTTTGGTAAATGAGTTCATTAACTTCCTGATTTGATTAATATTTTTAACTTCCTGACTGATTATTATAAGCAACTGGGCAAAACAGGAATATATATCTTTCTGGTGGCTTTATTTTTTTTTTTGAGTGTGTCAATTTGTATTTAATGAATCAAATATATTTGGTTTTAAATTTTGCTGAAAAAATGAAATTTTACATAACCACACAGCTCTGATTTTCCATACCTATACCTGCTCTACAAGCATTCTCTACAAGCATTTATGCTATTATTTCAGTTTAAAAATTCTGATTCCAAAGACATCCATTGTTAGAGTATGTCAAAATATTGGTGTTTAACAGAAAATATACTCTAGCAAGATATGATCTTCACCGTGACTTTTGTGTTCAGTCTAAAAAATGAAACGTGCTAAATAATTACTCTGCACATCTACTTTAAGTCAGTATTTAACGGATCCTGATAGATAGGATAATCTTTTCAGCTTTACTAGATAATATTTATCCTCATCAGTAAAAGATTAGCTCTTAAAGCCTTCAAAAAATAGCAGTTTTCATCTACCTGGTATATTTTAAAACAGAAAGAATTAACAACCATAGGTAATGATTCTGCTGTTAGCTAAATGCCTAAAAGAGCAGTTCCAACACTCAAGGGATTTAATACTGTTAAAATGAAAAAGAACATCTATTTTCATCAGGGTAATATTCACAAGTGCATCTTCTAAGAAAAAAAAAAACACTCCAAGCCTTAAACTGAATTAGTTCAAAAAGAAACTACGAGATATGCTCAGCCATTCTTCTGAACAGAATTTGTATGGACTATGATTAATAACAATTTACAAATATAGAATTCCCAAATTATATATATCATTATTATAAACATGTGGGGTAATGCGAACTTAAAGAAGTGGTCATACTATTAATTGCTAATGGAAAGGCTTTCAAAAGCATGTGTGTATCTAACAATGTAAAACAAACGTGCCATGAAATTTGCAAAATTAGTTTAAAGTATTTAAATGCTTTTGAAGGATTATAACAATTCCTCAACTTACCTAATCTACTTTTCAGGAACCTAAGATGGCCTTGGGCAGAAATGTAAAGCCTTGAAGTCTCTAAGAAGGAGACTACTAAAACTGCTTATATAGAGTTTGTAGGTAAATTCTTCTCAGATATTGTGTCTCTCACAGCAGGAATGGATTTACCTAACTTGTCGCTGGTGGGTGAACTTTTTGAGAAAAGTTCAAGATAAAAATACATTTAAAAATAAAGTGAAAATTGGATCCAAATTTTTATATTTCCCACCATTAAAAATCTGGACAGCACAGAAAAACTTTAGCTTGATAATGATAAAATGTTACTTCTTGATATGATGAAGAGCTCCTTAAACATGTATTTTGTACAGATTTGAAAACATAATGAAAACATTTCAGCATTGCCTCAACAAAGCAAAATTATTTGTTCAACAATTCCCAGTTCAATAGGTAACATTAACAGAAGCAGAAGCAGAGTGCCCTGAAGATAACTAACAATGGATGAGTTCAAGAGCAGAAAGAGATGAATTCTTCAGCTAAAACCAGATTAATTTTTTTCCAGTAGATCTAGGGAGAATATACTCTTGAAATGTCAACTAGACCTGAAGAAAACTTGTTCTTTAGAGAATCCAAAATGTTTTCCTGAAACATAATTTTCTGTTTAGAAAAGGTTTATTACATCTTGGATGAAAATTCTGGTCAGAATAAGAGAATGAAAGAGAGAGAAAAAAGGGAAGTTAAAAAGAATGGCAAGACACATTCATGTTACATCTTTATAAGAGTCAACAATCCAATGCTTATCTACTATAGAAAAAAAAACTAGGTTCAAATCACTAGTCTAAATCATCCACCAGATCCTAATTCTTCTGCACTTAAAAAAAAACAAACTAAAGATTTTTACCTATGTGAAGCTTTCTTTGGATTTTTCATTAAGAAGGAGGGTGGGTGGGGGAGAAATTAGTTCAATTCTGTTACAAAATTAAAAACAATTCTAATTTCTTGAAATATGTGGCCCAACAATATTAAAGTTTTCCAGTCAGCCCCAGGCTCAGCCCAGTGACTTCTCTATGCACCCAATGTTTAATAAAACCCTCCAGGATTGGCTCTTAGCATTGAGGGTGCACCAGTTCACTGCAGGGCACTGGCCTGTACATTTTAACAAAGAGATCATGATCTAAGTAATTTTTAAGGCACGTTTGAACAAAGTATCTGCCTCCTTTAACTTCGTACTCTTAAAAAGTTGTATATGTTTTGCTGAGCGATAAATCCACACACTTGTCTTGGTCCCCATCTCTATCCACTTCCAACAGTGGCTCTGAGCAGTGCTCTCACCTTCATAGACACCAGCTCCTATTTGGCACTCTGTGCCGGGGAACGCGTTTCCCATTTCAGTGTCTCTGCAGGAGTCTGTGCACCTCCTTACAAATTCTGTGCCTCAATTCACGTACAATTAAAGCCTCGAAGTGACTCAGCCCAGAGTGTTCATGGAGTCACATGAAAAATCACAGTAGTTGCAAGTGGAGATAAGCCACATGATTATCTGATCTCATGGTGTATGCAATTATTTTAAAGTAATTTATGTGTTTCTGTCATTTTTAAGTGCTCTAGAAATAAAGCATATGTATGTATCTATTTATCTAGATATAGGTCTAGACAGATAGATGGTTTCTTTGTGTGTTATTAACCTCTAATAGTGAGGAAAATTTCCAGGAAAACCATAGCAAAGAAAGCTTAGAAATATTAAGGAGATTCTTAAAAGAAAAGTCAATGTGACTTTCTAGAAATAGTCCTCCATGTTAGTGTCAGAACATATGAACAACAGTTAACACATTCCTGAGTGTTGCAGGCCTATTTAGTTCAAAAGAGTCTCATAGTCCACTAACAGGTCACAAAAAAATTACCTTTATTCAATATTGACTGTACTGACTAAACTTTGCTGTTTAACATTATTGGAATGAATGGCGAAGTCCTGAACCACGTCAAGGCAGTAAAGTGTCAAATATCCAAACAATACATGTTTGTCCCATGATACTGATCACTGCTAACCCTATTGCAACACAGAGAACAAACGAAAATATATTCCTATACTGCCAAATCTTTTAAAGTCACTCAATAGAATTGAAACAGTATTTTTCAATCAGGGTTATAGTTTTAATTTTTTTTTTCTTAATTCCTCTTCTCAACAGTATTTAATTTGTCTAAAATGAGAAATGGTAAGTTTTGTTTTCTGTGAGAATCAAAATATTTCTCTGTATTACAGATCAGAAATTAGAGACATTCATTTAAGAAAGTAGGAATTAAGCTGTAACATGCCATACACATTTTTGTATACATACATAACATAACCTTCCAAGACCTTATTTTCTACTGAAAATACACAAATTAACTCCTAGAGCTGTTCATGCTTCATGCTCTCCAATGCTTTTGAATCACTTTTTTCTTATTAGTGTGAGTTGCGCCGTTTCATAGATTTTAAAGCCACGTATCATGGAAATTTAATTTGATCTTCCAGGTAACATGAAACGATTTGACTCAATAATTCTCACATCCACCTTGGCAGTTCATGCTTAAATTAAGCATATCTTCAAATACATTTAATCTCAATTTAAAGATTCCAAGTGATGAAGAATCAATCACATTCTTGGCAATTTTTTGTAAAAGAGTTATATGCCAATCTTTCCATTGGTCAACCTTTTCTGACTTAAATTGCTAGCCACTGTATCTCACAAGTACTTTGTGAGATTAAAAGCATTTTCTAATTTAAATATCTTTAGTATATGTAAATTATTATTGGCCATGGTAATTTGTTTTTCTTTTTTTTTTTTTTCTGTTTTACAAGACAATTACCTTGAAAACCTGAATCTGTTTCTCAAAGCTGAGATTTCTTAAGTATGACCAGAGACACGCCAGTCTTGACTGCTACAAGCTGGTGTTACTCTGGCAATCCACAAACAGGGATCTCTTTTGCAGAGTTCTCTCTCACAGGCATTTGAGCTTCTGTTTTGTCAACCCACAACACATCAATTTCATATCTACATGACTCCATTGTACAATATTCAAAAGTTTTATGCAGATTCTGCCTGAACTTTGTATGTCAGAGTGTGGTTCTTTTAAGCCAGCACTAGTTTGCAGTATCCCTGTTGCAGTTTAGGGTCAGGGCAGACCACTAAACCTAACAGACGTTCTCTGTTAACCCCTCTCCCTCCACAAAGGGGAAGAGAAAAGGAATAAGGAAGAGAGACTTAACCATTAGAAGCGGAAACTAGAACAGTTTTAATGAAAATAAGAAAATAAGAATAAAATGGAATATATATAAATATATACAAGACCAGTATCGAACCCAAAACTCCCCTGATGGCAAATATGTCACTGTCACTACTGATGTTGTGGAGCAGGTATCGGGAAAGTCTCAGACAGGGCCCAGCAGCAGATGGGAACCATGTTCAGGAGCTGGATTCTGGTACTGGATTCAGGAACACTCCAATCAGGATTGCAGGCAGAACAAACAGAGTTTTCCCTGGATTCCAGCCATTGAAGGAACGAGGAAGAATCTGATCAAGGATCCAGAGCAAGAGCCCTCGAGCCGAGAGTAACCGAGCAAGGGTCCCCAGCAGCCGAATATGGCATCTATGGTACGGAATACCCCCTTGGGCAATTTAAGGGCACTGACCTGTCCACTCCACCCTGCAGGTGTGACTTTTACTTTCTACACCCCTCAATGTGGTACACAGGATCTAGCAGTGGCCTTGGTCTGCACACCGATCCCTGGTACTAACTGTAACTATTGAACATTATCACTGCTAGAAGCAGGCACTGTCTCCAAGAACATGCTGCTAATTTTCAGAAAATGTAGTTAGTTAAAGGAACTGAGCTGAAAAGTAAAATCACTGAACAGAATTGTTCTGTTCTAACTCAAACCAGGACAATCTCAAATATGTGTTAAAAAACGTTTTTAGGAGCAATCCCCTTTGAATGACAGTCTATTGAAAAAAAAAATAAACAAGGATGAAGAAAACACTGAGTGGAGAAGAGTATCCATTCCTTCTAATACTCCTTTTTGGTTTTTTTTCCTTTTACCTACCTTTCATCTCCATGAAAGCAGCTATTCAAATACCCAGTATATCAGCATTCAGGGAGCTTCTGAAAAACCTTTGTGCTAAGATACAGCTGCTTGCTAAAAAAAAAGTCTGGGTTTTTTTTTGTCATCAACTATATATGGCTTAGGTTAGTAAATCCATGAAAACCTACTGTAATATGAAAACCAGCCGGTATATGCATGTTCAACTAAAAATCAAATCGGTCCATGTTGATATGCTTTCTCTGTGCTATTCCAGTAGCCATGTCATAATGAAGGAGAGGTATGATTCTGCTTTATCTTGAGCGCAGTACAGGGATGATGCTGTTACAGGCTTCTGGACTAAGTAAGGATCATATCTAGTAGTCATGTCTTTACTTGTCTGGAGAGACAGACCCTGAGATGATCTAAAGCGCTTTCCAAATCCCAGAAAGCTTGTCATAGTCTGTAACAGAGCGCAAAGTTGAATCGAGGGCAGTGAAGTCCCAGGCTTGCTCAACACTGAGGCAAGAATTCTTGCTTTAATGGGATGCAAGTGCAAATTATGTAATGTAGGTTGGTTAAATACATTTTAATTTCCTCACAGAAATGCTGATTGGAATAAATCTCTAAAGGTCATCTAGTCCAGTCACCTACTAACTATAGCACTAACATCAGGACAAAATCAGGTAAAAAAATGGCTTTATCTTCTTTATTTTGTCTATTTTCGCTCATCCTGATTTAAAAAAAAAAAACAACAAACCACAACAAAACAATACAAAAAAAACACGGAAGAAAACAGTTTGTTGTTGAGGTTTCTTTATGTACATTTTTCTTGACTGTGGAAGACTAAAAAAATGTTTAAATTAGAGAAAGGGCGAAACATATTTCTGACATCTCTGAGAAGTTCTCGATATTTCTGGTTTTTGGAATCTCCAAAAACCAGAGATTACCAATCTGAACTCTTGAGTTCTTGGTTGCAAGGCCATGTGTATAACATAGTTCTTAATGTTAAACAGAGAAAGGAAAGGACAACACACATGTTCTCATCCTTACATTAGCTCAGTAATCACCAGTTTTACTTAGTTCTTTTAGCATTAAATCATCTAAATACTACTGTATTTTGAAATGTATTGTTATACAGAAATCATACGATCTAGTGATATCCATCTAGCAGCTACATACTTATGAGATATTGGAAGCACTAGGTGTAATATCCCAAAGCTAAATGTAACTCTGCAAGTCATGTAAATGTTTTTCCAAAGCAGCTGCGACGATATTACAATGCTACTCCTTCTTCCTTGTGCACTCATTGACTTAATATTATATTTTTTAAATCTGTGTAAGGAAAAATATTACACACTTTTTACCCATTTCAACAACAAATGGGCATTGCTATGTTTGATTTCATACCTATGCATACTCCTCCTATGCCAGTTGCATATTTGCTGCAGCCTTACTGTCTTCAACACAAGAGTATATACTAAAAATGCTGCTATAAACTAAGGAAGTGTTACAGCATCTCAGATACAAACCTTTGCATTTCCACAGCTTAATTTCAAAAAGTTATCACAAGAAAAAACAGAAATCTTGATGATCAAACACAATTTTATGGCACCTTTAAAAGAAACTGCATAGCGTATCTCATAAGGGTAAGATTTTTTAGGAGACCAGTGTGAATGAGGACTTTCCATAGGAAAATCAACTGCTCATCAGCTGAGCTAACTTCAACTAGGTGGTCCCAAAAATCTGAGTTAGCTTTTCATGAGGTAGTGTACCTTGCCAGGATGGACATTCAGCTCCCAGTCTCTCAACCCATTTAACATTAGCTTAAGTTCCTCTGCAGAATTACTATACACAAAGTTTCAAAAACACCACACTAAAGCCTCAGTAGAGCTGAGAGTTCAAGCCTCAGCACAGCTGAGAGTTCAGCGGCCCTAGGACTATAAATGGTATCAGCAGCCACCTGTCATTTCATAAACACACACTGTGTCTCAAAAAGCAGCTAAGCTGCTGTTTGAACACCCAGTCCTGCAGCTGAGACACACATTGGTAGGAATCTTATCATGAAGAGTTTAATTTCTACCAGTAAAATGGAGATTTGAAACATTTAGCTTCAGGCCTTCCGTGTAGCTTTTCTCTATTTGAGGAATAATCCAATGCAAAACCCAAAAGATTTTGTTATCTCAGGATATTTGTCCTTATTTATTTCTAACCTTTCTCTTGGCAAACAGGAGGAGTAATCTTACGGAACAAAATTCTGTGCTGTTACAGCAAGGGTAATACATTGAAAGGTTGCTAGGGCATCAGCACATGATAATTTGGCCTTTCTGTCATTTCTCCTAAGCTTAATGAAAATAGCAACATTAACCCTCCTTACTTGAGGCATTTAACTTTGTGCCTAGGTTGGGAGCCTGTGTACTCGTGTGGAGTGGGGGAGTGAGGGAGGCTCCCAACACGGCTGTCCTCAATTACTCTGTAAAGGCTACCTGTACTACAAAGGGACTCTGGGCTCCCAACACAGGCATCCAAATCAAAAGGTCTAAAATTATCGCCTAGCCTCAGTATATCAAATTTTTCTGCGCTTCATAATGTCAGACTGTATATGATATTGTGCTCAGAATCACACCACACAGAGGTGCTCAGAGCCACAGCCATCGGTTCCACGTAGCCTGTAGCTCATGGAAAATTCTGCTGCCTTGGTAAAATATAATGACCTATAATTGTGTTTGCACAGGGCTGCAATTATTGATAAACCAAAGCTGGAAAATCATGTAGGTGAATTACAGTTTATAGAATTATAGGGCCTGTTCTTTCTGCCATTTGATTTTGTAAGAACAGAGCCATGAAGTAGTTGCAATTCCACTCCTCACATCCCACAGAGTGGGGCAGAAATTGAATCTTACTCAATCTCCAATTGGGAATTGTTGCTACTCAGCAAGCACAAAACCAAGAGAGGTGAAGAACGTCACAACCCAAGAATAACTTAATGCTAGGATGTTTCCAGGCACAAAAGAGGCCTGAATTCACTTGGGTACAAGAGGGAATTAAATGTGAGGATGCCACATTCTGAGTAAGTGCTAAGATACTGCACAAGAACAGCAGTATAATACGAAGATTCAGCTCTAAAAGAAGTAACTGTTCCTCCTTCAGCTTTAGAAAGAAAGAAGAGGTGCCATCCCTGCTAAAGGATTCAGACATGAGAGTCTCAAGTGGAGGGAAGGACTTACTTGTTACCCTGCATCAGGTGTCTCAGCCCTGGGGAGAAACATTTAATATATAGCCTATTGTCAGTGTTTCCCCACAGGCTGACCTTAGCTGACTTCCCAGTCAGTGCACTGTGTTTTAGTTGCTCTCATAGAATGATAGGGGTTGGAAGGGACCTCTGGAGATTAAGTCCAACACCCCTGCCAGAGCAGGATCACCCAGGGCAGGCCACACAGGAATACATCCAGGCAGGTTTTAGAAGTTTCTAGAGAAGGAGACTCCACAACCTCTCTGGGCAGCCTGTTCCAGGGCTCCATCACCCTCACAGTAAAGAAGCTTTTCCTCGTATTGAGATGGAACTTCCTGTATTCTAGTTTGTGCCCACTGCCTCTCATCTTATCACAGGATGCCACTGAAAAAGAGACTGGCCCCTTCTACTTGACATCCACCCTTCAGATATTTGTAAACATTCATAAGATCCTCTCTAGTCTTTTCCAGACTAAACAGCCCCAGGTCTCTAAGCCTTTCCTCATCTTTGGGCACTTTGTGTCTTCGGCGCTGCCTTTCTTTCCCAGGCACTCCATGGGGACATTAAGCAGATATGGGGGATTTCCTGACAACAGTGAAACACCCGAACGTTTGCTTGCACCAGCACCACAAAAACTGCATCAGAAGCTTTAGAAGCGAGAGCAGCTCAGCCAGGGTACAGAGGCTGAGGCACCCCATGGCACCAAGCCTTCACGTGGGTCCACTCCCACAGACATTGGCCACTGGGGAATAGACTCTGCCGAGGTGCTCCTGCCTGGCCCCATGGAGCTGCGTCTTTCATCACCGTCTCGCCCCGCATGGTCCCGGCGCCGCCCAGGTGTCAGTCGCCCCCGGGCTGCTCCCACTCGCTCCCCTACACAGACCATCGGACCCGGGGCCTGCCCGAGCCGCAGTGCAGCCGCCGGCAGGGTAGCGGCACTCGGCGGTTTCCTCCTGGGGCGTACGGAGCGGGGAGACCCGCCGGTGGTCGCCCGCTCTCAAGAGCAACGGCGGTCGGTGCCATCTTGGGATAGTGGCAGGTGTTGGTGGCGCACACGGGCAGGGGCTTCGCGCTTCGCTCTGTACCCTCCTGAAGAACAACCCAGAGCAGATATGGTGTCTGAACAGCCCAAGGCACCCATGAGCAAGCTCTGCAGGCAGCAGCCGTACTGGTAGCACACACTGGAAACACCAAAGAACACGATGAGGGCTTGGGGGGGACTCTGTGCTAAGGGAGACTGAGGTACCCATTTGTTGGTTCCACAGGGAATCTCACGAAGTTTGCTGCCTTCCAGGTGCTAAGGCTTAGACTGTTGCTGAAAGGGTGCCACAACTTGTTGGAAACATGGGCTGTTCTCCATTCTTGCTCTTCGATGTAGGCACAAGTGCCACAGCCAGGCAGAACCAAGCAAGACTGAAGCTCTGGGGGTGCGATTGAAAGAGATGGGTCCTCAAGCGATCTTCTCATCTTTACTGGTTAGAGGAAAGGATGCAGGCAGTAGTAGATGCATTATGCAAATCTACACTTGACTCTGTGGCTGGTGCTGTGACCAGGGTTTTGGCTTTCATGATGGTGGGACACTGATGAGTCTAACCTGCTATGGAGAGATGGGATTCACCTGACCAGAAATGACAAAGGAATCTTTGCCAACAGGCTGGCAAACTTGGTGAAGGGAGCTTTAAACTGACAAGCCAGGGAAATGGCATCCATAGGAGTGACACCTGTGAAGTTGAAAGTGTTACCAAAACTCCAGCAATGAAGAACTCTCTAACACTCAATTTAGCATTAGAAAGCAGGCATTTCTTTATTGTGGTGCCGGATACACAGGGGTAGTTCCACCTATCGTGCATCCTGTACCTAGCACCCGTCCAAGCTTCTATTCGCTTCACATACATAGGCATTAGTTTTCTTGAAAGGGTTATGCGTATTCATTCTATTTCCAGGAACTAATTATGCTATATGCATAGTTATTACGCATTCAGCCTGGATCCCTGAAGAGCTTCTCTGGGGGGTCTTTGGTGGTCTCTAGTGGTCCATAGTGCCGATGGACAGATGTCTTCAAGTGTCTTTTCCATGAACTTTGAAGCCATCCCTTAGTCCATTTCTTGTTTGTAGAATCCTTCTTAACTGGTGTCCGCTGATCTTTGTGCTCGTCCAGGGTGCCAGCCACAGTTGACGTCTTTGATTGTTTTTATCTGAGGTCCCATGCAACATTTACTTCCTCCAGGATGTGCCACTCCTTACATGCATTCCTGCATGAGACCCCTTACATTTTTTTATTCTTGATGGATAACAAAAGCAACAGGGTAAAAAGCCAAGCCTACCAGAGCAGCAATGAATACCATCTCAATGGGGGTAGGGGATGGAGATCCATGCAGCAGCAAAGGCACAAGGGCTGTTGATGTGTTAGAAACCATAGAAACACCTGAGAACAGTCACACAGGAATTAGGGCTTCTCCCCTAAAAAAGGATGGCAGAGTCAGTGACCTAACTGAAGTGCATCTATACCAATGTATGCAGCATGGGTGTTGTGGGCAAACATCCAGAACAGAGGAGCCTCACCGTGAGAACAGAGGAACCGTGCCGTGAGAGCAGAATGTGGGAGACGGACCTGGCTGTGTAAGATAGATAAGACGTGGCCAATTGGAGGGAACAGTGATCCGCGTGTCCCTCGCGTGAATAACGTATGTTACCAATTAGCTTTGACCGGGGCGTGTGTACGAGAATGGAAGCATTATAAAAGCCTCGCTGTTAGTTAATAAAGTTTGAACATTCAGAGCATCACATTGGTGTGCTGTGTTCCGTGTCTCGCACGGCCGTCTGCGGCACATGGGCAACAAAAGTGAAGAGCTGGAAACCACTATGCAACTGGAAAACTATGATTTAGTTGTGGAAACATGGTGGGATGGCTGACACAACTGGAGTGCTGCAGTGGATGGCTCTAAACTGCCAACCCCTGGGAGATCCATGCACCAATCACGAAATGATAAGAGTTTTTGATTCTGGGAGAAGTAAGGAGGGGGGTCAGCAGAGTTGCTCACTTGGAATTCCGGAGGGCAGATTTTGGCCAGTTTAAGAGAGTAGTAGAGAGTTCCTTGGGAGGCACTCGTGAAGGGCAAGGCTGAACATTCTTCCAAAGGAAATCTTTGAGGCACGGGAGCAGGCCGTCCTCATGTACTGAAAGACAAGCCAGCAGGGAAGAAGATCGGCCTGGATGAACAGAGAGCTTTGGCTGGAACTTGGTGGAGAGAGAAAAACTAGTTTCTGACTTTTGAAAGAAAGGATGGATTTGGCATCAAAGCCAGCTCAGATTGGATCACTGCTGCACTGACACTGCTTCTTGTGAATTTCATCCTTCATTGCTCCAAGTGGTTTCTGCTGTGGCAGTTCCTATGACACACAAATCCAGTCCTGGTTTACAAAAATTCAAAGTTATAGCTGTGACAGGGGCCCCCCTAGTCCCTTTGGGCTAGGCTGTAAGGTTTGACATTGCAATGAATTTGTCCACTTGTCCCCAGCATGTCTTCCAGGGAGAAGTTCCTACTGTCATTGTGGTGACACGTGGCAGCCTGGGCTGTGCTTCTAAGGGCATGGGTTGCACCATGGGGAAGAGCTTCCTTGCTGCTGCTTGGCCCAGGGAAGGCTGTGCCTGGGCACCAGGTGCAGGCTGGGGCTGCCCAGGTCCAGACAGCCATGGGCACCATGGAACGAGGCCACCTGATTGGGAGTTGGAGCGTGGGCAAGTGTCAAGGATGAGGGCTCTGCTTGACTGGGAGAAGAGGGAGCACAGGGGCTCTTCAGATCTGTGCCTGCTGACACAAGCCTTGCCCGCACACATCTTTCCTGAGATGGACCAGGCATAGACGAGCTCACTGGGGGAAAATTGTTATCTTCTGTTGGCTCAGAAATCATCCCAGGCACAGCAGCAGCTGGCAGGACAATATTTTCAGGGCAGTTTAAAGCCTGGGGCACCATCTATATACCCATCCCTCACATGTGTCCCTGTGCTTCTCCTTCTGGATGTTGCACAGGGCCAGGTGGTACCATCTCAGGGGACCCACCTGGTGCTAGTGCTCTGGATGTGCCACCATGCAGGAAGCAGAGCGGAGACCCCTCCACAGAGTCCTGTGTTCTCTACTGAAGAGAGAGGGAGGGCCATCCCCATAAAGCCAGGGTGTGTGGTGATAACTGCAGGGGAAGGGGGCCTGTAGGCATGGGGCTGAACAGGTGACAGGCAAGCTCCTGCAGGGTTTTGAAAAACATATAGATATGGTGCTTATGGACATGGTTTAGTGGTGACCCAACAGTGCCATGTTGACAGTTGGACTTGATGGTATTGAAGGTCTCTTCCAACCATAAGGATTCTGTCATTCTATGACTCCATGAGGCTGCTTCTTTGGAGCTCCACAATACTATTTCTGTGTCCATGTCCTTGCAGTTGTCCACGTATGCAGCCCGCTGGCAGTTCCACTCAAAGGCACTGGGGCCACACTCTGTCCCCTAGCAGCCCCAGCTGGACCTCCACCTCCATTCTGGCAGGGTCATGGGAGAGCTCCTGGGAGGGCCCCACTGCAGAGCCCCCCAACACCTCATGTACCTGTGGTCACTGGGCCAGCACTGCCTGTAGCAGCTCACAGTGCTGCTCAGTCACTGCCTGGGTGGCCCAGACAACACAGATTAACTCCAGGATGAGCTCCCCTGTGGCCATGGCCGTGGCTGGAGGGCTAGTGGTGGGCTGTCTCTATGTCCACAGGGCTCTGCATCCTGTCCCTCCTGTATCCAGTAACCCACTCTCACGTGGTCCCCACTAGCAGCTCCAATGGATGGTCCTGTCCAAAGGCTGGTCCCAGCTCACCCACTGGCAACCTTGTGACCCTGGGGGCACCAGAGGGTTCCCACATGAGGGAGCGCTGCCAGCTCTGAAATTGCACTGGACTGGGCCTCCAGGAAGGAGTAAAAGGATCCCAGGGAAGAGGAGCTGCTCCCTGTCAGTGAGAACAGGTAGCCCAGCGGGGCAGGGTGGCCAGCAGGGTCTGCGGAGACAGGCGCTCCCTGCTTAATGCCTCCACACTCACCCTGCGAAGAAGAGGGAAGAGACCTCACTGCATCCCTGCCCACCTTCCCCCTGGCAGTGCACCAGCACCTGGTGATACCCTGTGTGGGTGGCTCATCCGGAGCACCCCCTGGACCCCACAGAGCTGCAGGGTGAGAACTCCACCAGTGCTGTGAGAGAGGAGCCTGACAATGGGACCCCCGGCCAAGGCTGCCCTGGCTGCAGAATGAAGAGTCCTGGCTCCCTGGGTGGCTGTACCAAGGCATTTTACACTGGAAAACAAAAGAATTACAGAACCACAGAATCACAAACTGACTGAGTAGGAAGACACCTCTGGAGATAGTGTTGTCCAATCTCTTACTCAGAGATGGGTCAGCTACAGCAGGCTGTCCAGGGCCATATCCAGATGAATTTTGGATATCTCCAAGGATGGAGACTCCATAGCCTCTCTGGGCAACTTGTTTCATTGTTTGACCACCCCAACCACAAACAACTTTTTTCTTATGCTTAAGTGGAATTTCTTGTGTAACAAGCAATTTGTGCCTGTTATCTCTTGTCCTCACACTGGCCACCACTGAGAAGGATCTGGCTCTTTACTATTCCCTCTCAGGTATGCACACTGATAGAAGCTGTCTGAGCCTTCTCTTCTCTAGGCTGAACAATTCCAGCTCTCTCAGGCTTTCCTCATATGTGCTTTCTGGACTCGCTCCAGTATGTCCACAACTCTTTTACTGGGGAGCCCAGCACTAGACACAGCANCAGGGTGGCCAGCAGGGTCTGCGGAGACAGGCACTCCCTGCTTAATGCCTCCACACTCACCCTGTGAGCTCTTTACTATTCCCTCTCCAGTATGTCCACAACTCTTCTTCACAGGGCGAGCGTGGAGGCGTCAAGCAGGGAGCGCCTGCCTCCGCAGACCCTGCTGGCCTCCTTGCCCTGCTGGGCTACCTGTTCTCACTGCCGGGGCTGAGCAGAGAGCGAGGATCATCTTCATTTATTTGATAGCAATGTTCTGCCTGACGCAGCCTGGAGGCTGGTGGCCACCTTTGCCTCAGGTGCACATTGCTGGCTCATGGTCAACTTGGTGTCAATCAAGACCTACAGGTCCTTTCCTACAAAGTTGCTTTACAGCCATGTGGCCTCAGCCTTTCCTGGTGCCTGAGGCCCAGGGCAAGACTTGGGATATCTCTTTGTTGCATTTCATGAGATTCCTGTTGGCCCATTTCTCCGGCCTGTTGAGAACTCTCTGAATGGTGGCACAATCATCTGGTTTAGTAGTCACTCCTTCCAGTTCAGTATCATTGGCAGACATGCTGACAGTCCATTCTCCTCATATAGCCAAGCCAGTCATCTCATCATAGAAGGCTGTCAGGTTGAACCGTGATGATTTCCCCTTTATAAATCCACGCTGACTACTCCCAGTCACCTTCTTGTCCTTAATATGTTTGGCAATGGTTTCTCTTAAGATGTCCCAGTAGCGGAACATTTTGTGAAAGGAAACTACAGAACTGGCACCTCTGGATGTGGCTGAATGTAGTTCCGAATCATAGTGCTAAAACAATAACGAAACCGAGGATCGAAACCCATCATGCCACAGTTCAGACTGATGGCCTCTCACAGATGTTCTTGCACCTCAGGTGGGATGCATTTAACACAGTTCTCCTGGTACATGGACGGATGATGAGCACTTCACTACTAGTGCAGAGTGCTTGATTCAAAAACACAGCTGTCAGTGTGAAAGCAAGTGAACTGTTTATTGGTGTAAATGCGTAGAAGAAGTCCTCTCATCATGGGAGGTCAATTGTTTTGCAAACTCAGAATATAATTATAATTTATTATCTAATCCCAGTCAGGAACTGTGTTCTCTTGTTTATTTTAATACACACTTTTTCAAAAAGCCTGAAGAGTTGTGGCTGGCTAAAAGAATTAATTTAGGTAATGTGGAAAGCGTTTGTTGTGTTTTTTCTATAGCAGAGATTTAAGATTACATTAATAAACAGAATTTTTATTAAGATTTTTAAAAGACTATTTTGGATTTTTTACAAGTTGCTATTCAAGAAATGTATTGACAAATCATGATACATAGGAAGAAAAGGGTCAACTGCCTGTAACAATATTACAGTTTATAGAAAAGAGACTGAAGTAAAATAAATAACTAAATAAATAAATAAAAACCTGCAATTGTAAAGTTAGACAGGCCTGTAGGGAAGAAAACAATTTAATTTTCAGCCTTACTTCCATGTAAGAACACCAGTGCCTGGGCTGCTGATGAGGCATGCCTATCAGTAGGTGATTAGGGTTAGAAACATTGGGGTAGTTCTTTCTAGTCAATAGAATCAGTAAACAGATAAGAATAGAATCATAGAATTGTAAAATGGTTTGGAAGATAACTTAAAAGTCGTCTAGTTCCACTCCCAACTGGTGATAATTTACTGCTCGTTTTGTCTACTTTCTGCATAAGATCAGCCAGCACTGTGATGTGAAACAGGTCCTCTGACATAGTGTCTGCAGAGAATGGCAATGTTTTTGAGCTCATCGGCCGGGAATATGAATGCTAAGGAAGACATTTTTTTCCTCTTTTAGCTTTATCTCCTTTGTGCACTTTTTTGACACACTGATTATCTGTTGATGTGAGAGTGAGAGACATACGCTTTTCCTGTCTCCTAAGTTGTTCCAAAAGCTTTTTATTTGATTCATTGTACATTTCAATTTATCCAGATTTTCCCATCATCTGAACACAAGTTTAAATTTTTGAAAAACGTCTTCTTGCTTTTAACAATAACTGTTATCTTACAGTTTAGCTATATGAAAAAGTCTTCATAATTTCAGGACCACTTTCAATTATGCATCATTGATTTTTTCATAGTCTGTATTTTACGACTGACACTAAAATTTCCTGATAAGAAAGATGACATTGTTAATGGGAAAAAGGCCTGGGGTGCCAGACAGAGGAAAACCAGTTACCTTAAAGATAAGGGTATTATGAGTGGGATGAAATGGTTGTCTGTAACATCCAAATCATGAATAGAAGGATTAATAAATGTGATTTTTACTGCAACAGGGGAACTCAGATGGAATTTGACAAATAGGAGAGATCTAATTGTCTAAATTAAATCTTGGTGTGAAGGTGCATCACCAGTCTTTATAACCATGACAGAAGGAATACAATTCGAGACTGTAGCAGTCAAAGTGTTTCCTATAGAGAAACAGGAGTACTGATAACTGAGTCATCATGGGCTCAATTCAGTTGTCTAAACTCCATCAGTATTTGCAATGCACTGACATATCTGAGACTTCTTCATGAGGGTGACATATTTGATAAGAGGCCATGCCTTACCTATGAATGGCAATGGGAAGCTAAATCAGACATCCCTTCATATTGCACTTGTCATGGGTGTTTAAACAAATATACACCCTGGGATTTGTATCTGTTTAGGTTCATTGACTATAATAATGAAAAGGAAGAGAATGGAGTCCAACAGAAGAGCATGTGTCTGCAACTTGATCTTCCAGGATCAGAGAAACTGCTTCTTCAGTCCTGCAACTTTTCAAGCAATTCATTTCATTCCCATGCACCAAGAAAAGCAAAAAACCAATGTGTAATGTGTCTTGTCAAAATATTTTTGGCTATACTTAAATGAAACTACATCTTCTCAGGGGCACTCTCCATCCTATTAGGAAGTGAAAACATTTAAAGCTCATGAATGCTGCTTTGATTTTTATATTTTTTTATAAATGGAAATATGCCAAGATGAACTGAAATATAGCTGGTTACATGAGCTCATGAAAGCTTCACCCAGACTTTTACAAGTGCATGGGAAAGAGAACACAAATCTCCTAAGCTTTCCCAAGACTTAACTTTGCCAATAATGTCTACCATACATGCTCATACTCAACCACCACAAACACAGGCTGTTTATTTGCACATTGAAACGAGAACTGCTCTCATCAAGATGTCTATCTTTCCCTTTGTTAAGTCTTCTTGCATCCAAAATATGAAACTCAGTGAATTTATATGGTTATGTTTTTACTATAATTTCTTGGAAGGAGATAAAACAATGTACATCCACAGGACAAACAGATTTTAACTTAGATAAATGCTGATGTTTGGTATTACAAGTCAGTCTCTTCTAGAGGAAGAGCAGCCTATGTAGACTATTCTAGGCTTTTGATGACACGTTTCCATAGGTCAGAAATATTTTTCATTGCCAGAGAATCTTGTGCATGCTATACATAAAGCCAGTGATGTGGAAGGAAAGGACAGATAAAACGCCCATATTCGGTGAACATACTGTTTCATGTATCTGAACATTTGCTTTGGAGCAGCTGCTATACTTTCTTCTGTTTTCCAAACCTGTATCATCCTGCTAAAACTCAACTTGACTGCAACTGGCCTGTGGAAATTTCACTCCTTGTTTCAATGTGCAAGCAATTCCACTCCAGTTTTCTTCTCACTTTTGCCAGAGCTAGCCAAAACCTGCACATGAGGTCGTGAGCTGTATGAACTCCAGCCTCCCTCCAGAATCCTAAGAAATTTGGTTGTTACCTGGAGAAAATGTTCCTCACCCTAAGGCTTGCATTATAATTGTAAGAATGCTGAAAATGAAAAATACAGAAGACAAGAAAACAATCTGTATAAGTATTGTTTGCAATATGAACCAATTGCCCCAAATGAACAATGAAATCTGATCACCATAAATTTTACAAAGCCACTACAAACTTCTAGTGTTTTAGAGAAGAACTCCTTAAGAGGAGATACATGAGCTGGTGAGAGAAAAAGCACTACCATTCTTTCCATAAAGTTCTCAGATCTTTATAGCCCAGCTCTTTGCTTTGCTGATGTAATTTGAATTGAAAATTTTTCACTTATTATGAATGATCTTGATTTTGTGGTCATGTCTCAAAGCAACCAGAATAAAAGGTTACTATGCTGGAGACTATACAAAAAGAAACCTCGAAAGGTTTGAAAGGATGCTGACATCAGGAAGGTGAACAGAAGGGAGACTGAAGACAAAGATGCCAAGAGGGAAACGAAAGTCTAGCTATTGCTGTGGAAAATCATCTAAATGGTCAAAGACCCACTTTGATGACTCCTACATCTACTTCGGCTAGCTAATGTTCCTCGCTGATTTATGTTCATGACTAAACCCCAACCAACCAAACTCCAAAACTCCAAGACACTCTGATAGGAAAGGGTGAATGAGGACAAGAAAGGATTTTTCCAAGCACAAAAAGGGCTCTCTTGTGCAATTATTTGTCTGAGGAAGTCTAGAAGTAATTGCATTTTAATTGGACATAATCTTATTGGAACAGGGAATAACCAATGTAGCAAATTAAATAAAGAAAATCAAATTACTTTCTAATTACCTTCTTACAATATTAATAAGAAATTCACAGTTAGATTAGGGTGTTTCAAGCAATTACATTAAAGACTTCTCAACACAGAAGAGAATCCAACTGACACTTGAAAAGCAATAGTGTTTTTGCAGTGCAAACTACAACGTGCTCCTGGTTTTCTTTTTTCTTTTGCCGTCTCTCTTTTCTTTTTTCTTTTTCATAAGAGAAAAGAGTAGGGAGGATCCTACATCAGTACTTCCTAGCGTAGGTTTCAACCCATGGTACGTAGCAAAAGAGTAACTGTGTGAATGCAAAACCCATTTTTTCTACGCTACCAGTCATCATTACAGCTATACATGCTCTGTGTCCTAACAAAAACTATATACAGGCAGGATATGATAAAATGCAAGTTATGTTTTCACACATCTATTTTTCAGTCTGTAACTACAGCTTAGACTGAATGGAGGAGGGGAGGAGAATTCTTGATAACTGTCATCCTAGGATACACAGAACTGGCTAAAGCCACTTCGGAGAAGTGGCTGCTCTATTTGAGACGTTGTGGAGGATAGAGTAAGGGGGCAAACCCAATGCCTGTCCTTTAAAAGGCACAGTTAAGAGTTTGCAAACTAAGCCACTGGGTTTATCATAAAAATTCTGCTAAAAATAATTTAATAGGCACGTCAGTGAAGACGTACAAACACAAACTTGTTATCAATAAATACTCTGAAACCAGCTTGGCTTTTCCCATGACTGCATAACAGGCAGAAACAATTGTTTTGATGCAAGTCCTTGATGTGCTTGTCCAATATCACGTAGAATTTCATAAATAAAACACGGATTAGTCTTCCCTTTTCTAAAATATGATAAAACTACCATGGGTTGGACATAACATTAGTTAGAAAACTTCGTTCGGATAGTAGTTATCTGTTGTTGATTAGCAAAATGGAAGAATGTACCATTCAGAAGGGATATGCCCTGGATCCAGTACTATTCAATAACCTCATTAATCACCAGGGTGACTGAACAGAAGGTACATGCTATTAAATTTGCAGATAACAAGAGGCTGAGAAAAAAAGACTGTCTTGGGGACAGAATTTCAGTAGAAAATGAGCTACTGTGGAGGGCTCTGAAAAACAAGGACAAAATTCAACAGAGATATGTGCAAGGTATTTGTGTAAGGATATTGAATTTTACAAATGTCTAGGGAAACGATTCATTAGAAATATTCTGTTAGAAGCTCAAGAAGTCATGGGAGATCAGAAGCTGAAGAGCAGTTAGAAATATCTCAATATTTAAAAGAGTGTATGTATTAGAATATGGCCTGCAAGATGCATGAAGTATCCTTTACTCTCTGCACCCCACTGATAAAACTCTTGCTCTAATATTATGCCTAGTTTTGGAAACTGCACCTTAAGGAAAACCACTGAATACTAGGGATAGTTCAGAGAAGAAATTGTTAAATGGTTTATGAAAAGGAAGGGAAAAAAAATTGCTGTTCATTACCCAATGATTCCAGTAGTAGCAGGCTTGAAAGGTTCGTGTTAGCTACCAGGAAAACCTTGCAGATAATGTGGCTCTTGACGTTTGTCTGGGAGATTTAGTTGAAATAACTGATTCTGATATGGAGCAGGGGACCAGGCAAGGCAAGCTTGTTGCATTTTTTCCAATTGTTTTTTTAAGATATTCCTAGTAGTGAAACAAGACAATAGCTGTCAGGAAAAATGTTTAGATGCATACACCAGCCTGGACAGTGCTAGTAGAGGGCTACAGCTTTTTTGTTCTAGCCATTCCTCACTTGAGGAGGTAAGTGGAAGTCTGCTAAGGCTGAAATGTAAATCACAATGATGACACTAGTGTGAAGCTGAACCAAAGTCTAACTTCAAATATGAGATTAAATAACATATGCCAGAACAGGGTATGTGTAGCCTACATCAACTAGAAAAAAATAGTGTGGAAATTCTTGACAGTGATTTATTCTCAGAACTAAATAACCAGTTTGAGATCTCTTCAGAATTTTAATCTATGATGTATCATATCTCCAGCTAGCAGATAACACCAGCATATGATGTGACATGGAGATTTTACAACAGGTTGTGTTTGTGGGTTTTTTCCCTTTGTTAACAGCTTTGGTCGTTATGCACAGACTTCTCATATTTCATGTAAAGCACCTATGCTCTTTCAGAGGGACAAAAGAAAAAAAAAA
>VWZK01002440.1:506653-545493 GCA_013396935.1 Baryphthengus martii | reverse complement strand
GGGCCCCGCGGGCCGAGGGGAGAGGGGCTGGCGGCGAGGGAATGCGAACGAGAGCGGGGCTGAGCGGCCCGGAGGGGGAGGGGAGGCCGAGTTTGTAAATGGAAACACTGGTACATAAGCATTTAGCACAATCGGGCTGGAAAGCTCCAACTGCAAAGGGCTGAGAACAAAAAAAAAAAAAAAAAAAAAGTAAAAAGCCTCCCTTTGCTGCCCTCTGCCTGCCGCGGAGCTCGGCAACGGCGTGCGCTGCTAACCGGCCTCTGGCTGCTGGTGGAAGGGACCTGCCGAGCCCTCCCCCCTCCTCTCCGGGCTGATGGGGACAGGGACAGTGCCAGGACACACTGCCAGGACACTGCCCCGACACCCAGGGCCTCCCCCTGCGAGCAGCCCCTTGCTTGAGATGGCAAAAAGAAAACTCACGTGGCTTTTCTTGGGTGAGGAAATTGAGGAAACGGGGGCCCGCTCGCACACCTACGTTCGTTTTTTGTGGGGGTGGGTGCCCTCCTCTTCCCTCACTTTCAAAAGAGGTTTTCTTAAGGGGCTAAAACTCATTCCTCTTAGCCTCAGCTAAAGGATACCTGCAAAAGGGCTTTGGGGTCGACACTTTAGTACTTGGGTTATTTAATGAGACAGGAGTAAAAATGTGTGTTGTGTCCAAACCACAAAAAAACCCCCCACAAAGTGGGAAAAAAACACGGAGGGAAAGCGATCTGCTGATAAATGCCCGTGATACGCAAGCAAGGACACCCAGCATCAGTAAGTTACGGTATGGTTCGTTAGATACGGGCTTTAGTGATTCTGCCAAACAGTGAAAGACTTGACTTCCTCTGCCTCCTCCAGCTCGTTGTCTTTTACAAGCTCATCTCTCCAGCTCTGCCAGTCCCCGGAGTTTACCACCCTTCAAATGTGAAGTTGTTGATCCTCTCTGGTGTTGCAATGACACGCTAGACCAAAAAAAAACAAACCACAACCCTTCCTCCGCTGAATCCATGAGTTTCGGGGTTGCTGGGACGACTCAGGCGAAGCAGGCAAGAAGTAATGAAATTATGTGGAAGAGAAAGATCCATTATAGCAAGTAGAGACCTGTAAATCCTGTTAGTGACCGAGCACTTCCATCGAAATGTCCTGATTCGAGATGCCCGGCACCTTTCCTGTGCTTCCATTTCCTTATCGCCCTGGCTTCAGTTACAAACCTCAAATCCAAACGTAAATTGAAGGTGAAGGTCGTGCTCGGCCTCCTGATCTCTTTGAAGCCGCTGTCTCCTTCATCGGTTTCAGCTCTGAATTACATAGTCCAGGGTCTGCTGGAAAGAGCAGCCTCCAGCTCTTGAGGACTAAGAGAGAAACCTTCATCGGCTTTACGCTCTTCCAGTCAATGAACGATGGTCTGGGCTCTGGTTTAGGCCTCAGCTCCTTTTAATACCCCTTTTAGTTGGTTGTTCTCTTTGTTGCCCTGTGATTATTTTGGCCTTTGTCCTCCAATCAGTACGGAATGGCTTGTATTAAATAGATTTATTTATTCTTACCCGTCTTGCGCCGCTTCCCTTCTACCATCAAAATATGAAACCACAAAAGCTCCCTCATTACTCATCAGCGGATCTGCGAATTTACACACAGGCCACTTTCTCTGGGGCAACTCAGCAAATGAAAAACAACTCCTTCGAAAAACTTCGAAGAACGGATTGTTTCCAGATCCCTCTTTTTTTTTTCCTTTTTTTCCTCAATAAAAAAGGCAGGTCCTGAGGAAAGCTCATAAACAGCCGCTATTGCAAAGCCGATCGCGCGCCGCGTTCCGATGCCGGTTGATTTGGAGCGACCACAGTCGTGCGGGAGACAGGAAAACGTCACTTGGTCTACATATCCCGTAGGAATAAATCATCCGGGATACTTCAAGGGAATAAAGTGTCCACCAACAAAGAGCTGATTCGATAGTCTGGCCTGAAAAGCTTTACGTTGCTTGGTAGGTAGTTTAAATTATCACGGGAGGATTATCGAAAGCCTAAAAATAAAACCAACAAAAAAACTCCAGCACGTTAAAACAAGTCAAATTCTTCTTGGCCGACCGCAGGAAATTGGAGCGTCGGAGATAAAAAAAAAAAGCCCCACTGCTCCTTGATTTCATGAGCTTTTAATTGAGGAAAAGGGGGTTATTCCTAAATATCTTTTTAGTCCGAGTACATTCTGGTTCATCCGCGTGTTTTTATGGCAACCACACCAGTGTTGGCCACTTTAATATTAACCCCTCGAGCATTTTGAGCCGTTCCCGGGGACTGTGTGAGTGAGAAGGTGCCTCCCGTTCCCCGACCCAAGGACCCCCAGCACCGCACCGGGCGATGCGAAAAAACGCACCTCGCAAACTTCCAGGTTCTGCCATTAAGTAGAAATCGATTCTTCGGGCTGGATTTTGCTCAATTACTGCAGTTAATTGCCCGGCCGGCAGACAGCCGATTAACATCAGGAGACAATTTAGAAACCGTTTCATAACCGATACGTAAAGATTTTGCAGTTGCAAGTGATTTACCAGGATTGTTGGTAGCGGATCCAGTACAAATCCCTCTCCTGCTGGTTTGTTACCTCCCCAGGTCAATCCTGCTCACTTAGGGAAAAAAAAACCCGGTAAATCTGGTTGAGAATTGTGCTTTATTGTAAATAATTCCCAGATCGGGTGTTGTATTTACACCTGTATTTTTCATGTTCCAGCTGCAAACGTTTTTGGTTCTTTTTTAACTTTGAAAGTCACTCAAGTGAGCAGAAATGGCTCGAAATCCGGACTAGCAGGATCTAGTAAAAAAGGTGTTAGTTTTATACAGCCGCCGTTGGAGCGCTGAGCGCACATTAAACGGGGGAAGCTGCGGTTGACGTGCCTGAACTACGCGGCGACAGACGCCGCGGTTCATCTCTTGAGCCTCCTGCGAGGCCTCTGCAAGTTTACAGGAAGGAGTTTTCCATCCCAAATGGGAAAGAAAAAAAAAAAAAAAAAGAAAGGTCAGTTACATGTTATATTTGTGAGTCACCAGCTGAAAAAATGTTGTGATGTGAAGGGAATCCTGCTGTCAAGGACAGAAACGTTCCCCGTGTGGAAAGCAGCGCCAGCCCAGTCCCGAACCGTGCAAACTCACACCGCTTCCGTGCTCCGAGCGCAGGCGACGGAAACCTCGGGAAGCAGCGAGAGGATGGCTTCAAATGAGCTACCGTCGAAGGTCCCGGCGTTCGCCTTCTCGCCGGAGAACTCGGCCGCGGGTGGCGGGGGCGACCGACGGCCACGAGGGTGAGAAGAGGTGGAGTTACCCGGGCAAAGCAAACCCGTTAGAGAGGTCAGGCGGGTACAGTCGGAGGAGGAAATTTCAAGGCCGCTTTTCGACCCGTCGTGCGACCTGTTTGGGATCCGGCAAAGCTGTGTTAGTCCTGAGGCCAGAGGAGGAAAAACCGCAGGTAGAAGACACGCGTGTCTCCTCTCTGCGGCCGCCGAGGAGAGGTAGTGAGGAGCCAGCACAAGGCAGAACCAAAATTGCCAGGCTGACGTACTCAGTTTTCAGAAAACACCCGTTAGTGGAATTGTTTTCTTTGCTCAGATTTGACGAACCGGTCCAAGCCCACACACATCCTGCGGGGTACGTTACACCCCGGCCTCTCATTCCGCAGTCACCCTGCTAGCGATCGGCTAGCGAAGGAACCTCACTGCAAGGTGTAGCTCCTCAAGACACAATAATTCAAGATACTTGTCCCCTTTTTTTTCATTAACGAATGGAAATGAGTGGAAGATACTCACGTGTGTAAGCTGAAGGCACAGTAAACACCAACAGAAGTGCCTACACTTGTTTTACGTTTTCTGCTGATGTCAAGTTGCCCTCTTAGAAAGCTTTGTGCTGTTCTTCTGGCCTCAGCAGATGCAGAATGATATTTCAAAGGCTGCTGGTTCTACCATTCACGAGCTGGAAAGAGAAAGACGCCGTGGATGGAACTAAGAAGAGAGATAAAAGCAGTGTGTGCCCCAGCCCCCACATTTTCACAACACTCACGGGCTGGTTATGTGAACTAAATGCAGAGAGCGACGGGCGTGTTAACGCTGCGACTCTAATTCTTGCACGTTTAAGGCTGTATCTGATTATAACCATAGAATTATTAAATTATTTTGGTTGGAAGAGACCTTTCAGATCATCAAGTCCACCCATTTCCCCATCCCTGCCAGGGCACCACTGAGCCCTGTCCCTCAGCACCACAGCTCCACGCCTTGGAAACCCCTCCAGGGATCATGGGGACTCCAGCCCTGCCCTGGGCAGCCTGGACCAGGCCTGGACAACCCTGCAGGGCAAGAAATTGTTCCTCAGCTCCAACCTAAACCTCCCCTGGGGCAACTGGAGGCCGGTTCCTCTTGTCAGTTATTGCCATCTTGTAGTCTGTGAGGATCCAAAGCACCTTCTTAGGCCCGGTTCCAAGCAGGTGACAGGTCAGGGAAATAAAAAGTTTCAGGCTTTTCAGAGTCGAGGAGTTAAAGAAATCTAAGTGTCCTTGCTGTAAACGCAAGGTAAATTATTCATTCTCTCTCTCGCCCTCCCCCTTCCCTCCCTCTAGTTCAGTTTTCCTTTTCATGCTTTAATCGTTTTGACACCAAGCTGTACAAAAGTAATTTAAAATTAACATGACTGACACTTGGTAGATAGCAGGACCCAGCACAGGGCTCCTCCTTCTACTCGGGACTGCGGAGAGGGGCTCGGGATTGGCTGCGGGTCCGGAGGCAGCTGACGGGGACCGAGGAAAAACACGGCAAACAATTAATTTGCTAATTTAGTTTTCTGTTTAATTTGAAACCAGAAAATTGTCAGGCGCTCATAATGAGTGGACTTAGGGCAGCGCTGCGCTCCTGACAGCAAAGAGGGGACACGTTTGATCAGCCAGCAAAGCGATTTCTTCTCCCGGTACCAACCCCATTTAATAGAGTATTTTATTTTGGGGTTCGTGTCACCTCCCCTCAACCCGAAGCATTTTCTGCCAGCGATAAGAGCCTCTCTCACTGGGAAACGCACAGCCCACGAGTTGCAAATCAGCTGTGAAAACCTGAAAACCTGAAAATCAGCCCATGCCGCAGCCCAACGTTCCCCTGGTACCTCCAAACGCTGCCCCGGTCCGGCGGAATTCGTACGGGGGTAACTCCTGTGCGTGAGAAACGACGGCGAGGAGCGGCAAAACTCCACCAGGGTTAACGTCCTGTGCTGGAGGAAGAAATGCTCTCGTTTGCTTTCCTCCCTTAGCTGTGAAGGAGAGTGTGTCATTTCAGCCCTGCGTGGAGCAGGCCCCTTACGCTCAGTTTGGGGCCTGTTTTGGATTTAATAAATTGAATTCTATTCCTTTCACGCGCTCGATTCAGGGTTTCGCTCGTGGCTCATCAGAGCCAAAAGCTGAATGTTCCCTGGGCCTGAGAAGCCACCGCAGCCCTAAATTGCCTCTCCTACGTTTGCCGGGGTTTGCCGTTGTGCGAGAAGTTGGGAACACGTTCAACCGCTGAGTTGGTTACCAGCAGAGGGAGCGTGGGTCAGGGCTGGGTTCCGCAGGGAGTCAACCGGCTCCAAACGGGACCGTCTCCCACGGAAGCACCGCAGCACAGCTCTCCGAAAACGAGACCGTTGCCACGTCGGCGCCGTTCGCTTCCTAAACCCCAAATAAACCGAGCGGCAGGATCTCCTTTGCAAATCTGGGACCTTGCTTGGCCTTCCCCAATTCCCAGCTTGCCTCTTCCCCTCCTCAGGGATGCTCCCTGTCAGTCCAAGTCACTAGATGGTACTGTTGCTGTTCAATATTGACGCCTCGGTGGACCAGCATTTTGGGAAACTCCCGTTTCTGCTGCCAGCTCAAGAAGGGCTGTGCAATTTATCAGGGAGCTGCAAGCGAGGAGCCAGGGAGAAGAAGTAGGTCAGAGCTGGTTCCTGGGATTCAGCTCTCGGAGGGGGAGCGGAGGGATGGCGAAGATTTCAGCTGAGCTGCTTTGCTTCCAGGTTTGCTGCCCGAAGTGGGGACGGGGTCAGGCCCTCGTGTAAACCCCAGGTCTTGGGCAGCCTCGCCGGTGGTTAAATCCAGGCGGGAGTTGCTCAGGCTCAAGAGGAAGGACAAGCCGGCTGCGGTCGGGGGATGTTCTGTTGCTCACCGACCTGGGTGCACGTGGAGTCAGGCTCCTGGCGGAGGCAAACGCCGGCTCGGGCGGCAAACCTCGCCCTTTACAGCGAACGAAAAGCCAACCCGAGGTGAGCGACCGGGTTGCACGAATTCCTTAACCGCTCAGAAACACCCGCTGGCTTTCCAATGACATCATTGCCCACGTCCCATCCCCATCGGGAGGTCACCAACCTCTCCACCGCAGATGGTAACAAACAGGTTATTGTGCTCAGCTCCGCAAACGAGCCCCGGCCCTCCCGGTTACGAGGGGGACTCCCTTCCCCGGCCGGGCAGCCCGGGGAGAGCTGCCTGCCCACCCTGCCTTCCCTTGGCTTTCTATTAGAGGGGAAAGTCAGGCCAATTAAATCAGGCAGCATTGAATCTCTAATTGACATAAATGAGACAGACAGACAGCTGGGAAGACTGGGAGGAGGGGAGGGAAAGGGGAGCAGGTGCCCTGGATGAGAAAGAGATGGAAAGCCAACCTAATAGTAGCACAGCTTTTCTTCTTCTGTGTGTTTATATTCGCTGGCAGCATCCTGAAAAGTGTCTGAGCTCCTGCTGAAGAGAAATGAGTGAAATAAATACAAGTTACAACCATTGTGTAGTTGATTAGGATGCTCCCCAAAACCCCAAAGCAAAAAAAAAGAACCAACACTGACCAAAAAACCTCAAAAAGACCTTTTTATTTGTGCAGCTAAATAAAAAAAAATATTTTTTCCCCATGCAGTTGGAACATAAGGCCCTGCAGCTGACCAATTACAAAATGTTTTTAAACCGTATTTGTTTAATTTCCCACATCTGAGCTTCACTTCGCTCGGTATTTCCCCCTCTCTTTTCACCAGGGAGTGCTCTTTTGCCTTGATCAGACCCTTCAAATATTAATTTACACAGCGACAAGTTATTTAAATTGATAAGTTTCAAAAGAATGAGGCATAAAGAGGAGGAACTCGCCGGAGCCCCAGACACCGGCCCCGGCCCTGCGACGGAACCAGAATTACCAGCCTTTCAACGGGCGGCTCCGGCTGCCTCACCCAGGGAGTTGCCCTTATGGAAACACAAACTCTTGGCCATTTTTCTCCAGCCACGGTTCTAGTGCCGTACCAGTGAGCAGAGGGAACCTCGTGGGGTTTTTTTGGTACCACACAAACAGTCCTGAGCGGCTGCGGGTAACAAGGAGGGGGCCAAATTCAGTTTGGTCGGGCTGGTAAATCCTCCAGGAGCACAAAAAAACCCGGCAACTCTCGCAAAGCAGAATAAAACCAACCTGTGTCTGAGCTCAAAAACACTAAAGATTTGCACATCGGGCTGTAAAAACACCGGGAAATGTTTTACACTTATATTTCCAGAAACTTTAGAAGTCTCTTCCTGAATATTTCAGCACGTTTTCCTTCATCATTTTCCCAGCTGGGATCATTTTTTTATTTTTTTTTTTTGCCGGTACAGACAATTCTTCTTGGTATCCATGGGAATTGCCTCCATAATTAGACGTGCACCCAGCGCACAGATCAGAGCGTTCGAACCCAGCAGCTGGAACTGGGAGGCGGGTCCGCTTCAATCTGCTCTGCCACAAGGAGAAAAGCCGCCTTTAATGAAAGATCAGAGGAGCTCCCTGCCCCTTCTTCAAACAGAGCAGGAAAAGGGACTCCTGTTTGACTCCGCCGGTCGCTGCTCATCATGAGCTCGCGACTCGCTCGACGCCGAGCGAGCCGAGCGGCGAAGGCTCCGGGGCCTTGAAACCGGGGGGGTCGGGCTCATTAAAAACGGTCTCGTTGCCAACGCTGGGGTTTATGAAAGGAGGCTCGTGAAATACCTTCAGAAAGGTTGGAAACGGAGCGGTTGCAAACCTTGTTTTTCTCTGCGGTTTTAGGATAAACCCCCTAACGAGATCAGGGTCAGCTCGTACGAGGAACAACTTTTCCTCTGGTTTTCCTGCTCTGACCAGACTCATCATTTGAGGGCATCCACAACAACCCCGCGCTCAGCCAGCCAACAACTCCTTTTTTTTTTTTTTTATTTTTGTTCTTTTGTGGAAAGCAGATGATTTTATTTTTCTGTGGCAAGTAGATGATTTCTATTACTGCACACCCAGCCTGCACTTAACAATCCGGAAAGGGAGCTGGTGAAAGAGAGGGATGCTTGGATAGAAATTATTAATCTGGTATGAGCTTTTTTGCCTTTAATTGCTCCTTCCACTTGATGTCACAAACCCCACGACTACCGGGGGCTTCCCCGCAGGCTGAGCCACCGAGCTGAGCGAGGAAGGCAGGCAGAAAAATCACACCCCAAACCTGCGCTTCTCTGCCTTTTGAAATAAAAATAGAGCTGGGAACTGGGAGGGTAGTTGGGTGGGTGGGGAAAAAAAGTGACTCTTAACAGATAATGATTTTCCTCCGGCTTACGGCCGCAGAGGACGCGGTGGGTCCGGGGATCAAACGCGGCTCTAGTCTAGACATCCCCGCCTGCCTTAGAAGTTCATACGGCACAAGCTGAAGCGAATCGAGCGTTTCGTTTCCCTAACGTGATTAAAATGCAGCTCCCCGGCCCGGGGTACCGACAAATCCTCGAATCCGTCGGCTTTCCCAACCGCCTTCCCGTTGCCACCGCTGAAGAAGCAACTCCGGAGCCGAGCGACGCTCGCAGCCCCCGGCTCACGGAGGCTTCTTTAAACCCGAAGTTTGAACTCAGCCCTTCTGGTCGCTCCGTAATTGGAAGATCATTTTCACAGACCTTGCGAGATGCAGGCGAACGAGAGATTCCTGGCTCGGAGTCAAACGCCGCAGTAATTAAATGTTTATCAAACACTTTAAGCGTGCGAAGTGCCGTTCTTCTAGACGAGAAACCAAGAGACGGTGGCAGATTGGAGCGGAATTTTGAGGCACACCAGCGAACACAGCTCGTTTCTCCCGCTCCGGCTCCCTTTTAGACTCACTACCGGAGGATTACGGAGAACATTACCCGGTTCCTTTACTAATAACCAAAATAAGTCAGACCAGAATGACTTTCTTTCATATGAACACGTGTGATTCGAACGTGGGTTGTTTTTATTTTAATTCCCCTCTGTAATAACTAGCCAAGGAGAGGGCCAGCTTGTGCTTTATCTCGGGAAGAAACTACCCCCAGGGAAAGGAGAAATCGCTGCTGCTTCTGATCTCTCCCATAAAACTGAAGAGGTTCCACCTGTTACAGGTTTCTAACACCATCTGCTGTTTAAAACTAAGACAGCATTTGAGCACAGCAGTGCACTAAGAGAGCTGGCGCTTGTTTGATAAAGCAGAAGTGACACCAGCTAATCGAGCAGGTTTCCCTAATTGGCACATTTCACTTTTGTTCTCTCAAGCCCTGAACATATTTCGACTTGATCTTCATTATGAAGGGAATTATTTTGTAGCTACAAGACCCGGAAACCCAACGAGCAGCCGAAAAGCCAGATCCACCCCGCAAAACTTACGTCTTCACCCACAGTTACGGGACCCCATCGATCTTTTCTCTGTTGGAGCAGATTTTGAAGCAGTGTAATTCCACTCCAAAGCCTGGCCCCAAACTTCTTGTTAAGAGAAAGCCGTGGCTTCTATGGGGTGAGAGGAACGCAAAGAAAAGAATTCTTTCCATTCAAAATAAAAATAATTACCTTTTCGTCTCACACTGCTGCACATCTGACAAAATAAACACTTTAACCAAAGATTCTTTTACCGGTTCCTCATTGAACATGATACAAACACTTGTCCCAGGAAAACCAGCAGAGCCCTGGAGTTCATTAAACATCTAAATCAAAGGACTCACCACCAACGCTCCTCGTTTGCGTTGCCGGAGTTGAGAAGCGGGGAGGTATTCTTAGCAACAAGACTTTCGCTAAAAAAATAAAAGAAAAAGAGTTTTCTCCAAATGGGTCCCTACGGAGCCCGGCCGCTCACCCCCAGACAACGCACCACAAATCTAAAAGTCGCCCCAAATCTTCAAATCTGATACCAGAGGGTACAGCTCCGCAACCCTTCTCTAGCTGAATCCCGTCAGCCCATTTACAGCATCGCCCTCCGTAGAGAACAGTCATAAACCCCCCTCCCAAGCATCGCTGAAAGAGTCGGTGGCTCCTTTTGTAAGCGATCAGCTTCTCACCCCAGCACTTTCCAGGCACTTTCTCGACAAAAGAGACCTTTTACATGTCAATTTATTTTCAGACAAGCATATCTGAAAGGGAGTTCCTCTCCGGAGCGGAATTAGTATTAATGGCAGGTGTTCCAGCGTCGCACAAAAGGAGGAAGGCAGCAAGTTAGCTGAGCTTAAGTAGTAAGACAGCTTGATGTTTTAATAACCAGAGGCAAGAAAACGGAGTGGCAGCGGACCTCCGGCTTCCAGCCCGTGAATGAAGGTTTTATTCACAGCCCCCCTATGTACTTGCAAAAAGAAGACCTTGAAATATTTTCAATGTTTTCCTTTGCCTTCAAAGAGGGATTAAATTGTTGAATATTCCATGAAGGCGCAGCGGCCGCCCCACAGATCGTCGGAACGCGCTCGAGCATTTCCGAAGCCTCCCGCGTTCTGGAGAAGGCGGCGGCGGCAGCGGCGGCTGCCACGGGGAGGTGGTGGCACCTGGGAGGCCACCAGCTGCACAATTCACTGGCCACAACTGACAAAAGATACAGGAAAAAAAAAAAAAAAGAGTTACATGAACTTGCTCCAAGGTGGAGACCTGCAGAGGGTTATTTGCTTTAGTTGGATGGGAAGTTAAAAAGCCGATCAGTCGCTCCGTGAAGTTTCACCAAGGAAAAAAACCAACCAAATATTGATTGCTCAGAAAGTTACCGGCCTTCACTTTTAAAGACAGCACAAATAATCACCAGGGGAATATTTATCAGGCCAAAACACATTTAATTTGGCAGAGGTCAGAACCACATCACAAAGAGAAAGGCACGACTACTTTACACAGCGGGGAGAAGGAAACCAGCCTCTCACCCGGGGCAACCTCTTTGACAACAGCAAAGCTGCTGATTTACACCCCAAAATAGGGAAATTCAGCTTTTCTCATAGAGAAGCTGTATGATAGAAAGAGAGATGCTCAATATTATTTTCAGGCTCCTTGTCTATGGATTAAGACGCTGTTTCCGCACAGGTTAATTCAGCTATTTGAGGCTGGATTCCAGGATTTCTGCTCCTTTGAGCTTTCATATAGATGTACAGGACAGAATCGGAAAGGTCAAGCTGGCTGTAAAACACCTGAAATAACACAGGCAGTTTTCCTTGTAAAGGTTTCCTAATGCATGGAAGTTAAAGACATTTTTGTCCCTTTTCAAATCAAGACAGAGGGAAGCTGTGTATCCCCTTTGTCCTGAGTTAAAGCTGAACGACCTGAAACTCTTGCGAGAACAGAGCATTTCGTCTTCCCTAAGACACCTACCAGGTCCCCCAAAAGGCAGTAGACACCCAGCCTGCCACAGGTTCCACTTTCACCTCAAATAATGCCGTTTCAGTTAAGATGACAGCAGTTGGTCCCAACCATATTTTGGCAAAGGTTTAATTAATACCAGGACAAAAGCAGAAAGGGAGCGAGGGGGGGGCTCACCCGACCCATTACAAACACTTACAGTCCTCATACACAGAAAGATCAACAAGTCCTTTTTTTGGTTTGTTTTTTATTGAGCACTGGAATTAAAAAAGTAACAGCACTTGGTTCATTTGGAACTAAAAAAAAAAAAAAATCAATCAAGACTTATTTTTACTTATGGAAAGATCACTCCAAACAACTTGGTTAAAAGCACCCCAGGAAGCAAGGTGTAGCCCTTCTTGTTCCCTCTCTTCTCCAAAGGGACAGAGGTCCCAGAAGCTACAGCTGCACCAAACACAAAGTTCCTCTGATCGCAGACCCCAGGGAGGCAGAGGGGTTTGATGCTTTTTAGGGTACTGGGATTTGACTCTCTGGGTACCATCTCATGGCCCAGCAGAGTCTGCACCGACCACGGACCACTCTCCCCGTGCTCAGAGCTCCGTGCCTGGTTGCCCTACACATCTTTGAGTTGTCACCAGTAGGCCTCACACCAGCACCACGACAGGGAGGACTGAGCAAAGGTTGTCATGTTTTTTCCTGACCGATATTTGAAAGCATTTACAATTTCCTACAAACAAACTAGCTACCATCCAAGCAGGACCCACGTTTGGTTTAAGACCCCTCCTGACTCACTCCATGCTGTTGAGAGGTTCACAGTGATCACCACTAACACATCCAACCCCATCCACCGTTTCCAAGCCTGCCCTTCGAGCGCAACATTGGGAATGCTCTGAAAAACCGTCGAGGTGTCTGCTTCAATTCCAGCAGTGCCCAAAGGGGCCGACCCCAGCTCCAGAAAGAAGCTGTTTATAATGATTGGTTTTGTTTCAGACGCCTAAAATTTCCAAACCTCCTCACTGGCACGAGAGCGGCTGGGCAGTTGTAGGAAACATAAGGCAGGCTCGTGGCACCAGTGCGAACACGGTGCCGGAGGAGGAAAAGCGAGACATTTTAAGGAAGGTTTTTTTGCTGGTGGAGTGTCCCCCTCCCCACCTACCAGCTCTGCTGGAGGTCGGGGGCAAACGCAGTGAGAAGATCCAGCGTGCACTGGCCTCCTCCTCCTCCCAGTGGCGCTGGACACTGGGGCAGTACTTGAAATCAAAATAGAAAAAAAATGGTGATTATTTTCAGATTTTCACCGGTTAAAACAGGATCTGCTTGGATGAGGATAGAGGAGGAGAGAGCTGTACATCTCAGAGAAAAAAATTATTGTGGAACTCTCCATTTTAGAGTCGACTGGGACTGAGCAAAAGGGGAAAGGAAAGAAGCTTCCCCTCTTGTTACGTGATCGGCCAAAAGCAGCCGAAGTTCCGAGGAGAACCTTTGCTGGCTTCAGTCACATCCTTGAGCACACGAGCATTTGCAGTCCCCGCAGCTCTCCTGCTCCTCCTGAGAACCAGCCCCAACCGAACCAGGGGGCTCCAGCAATTCCCTGCAAGTCAGAACGAGTCAGGAATTGATTTCTAGCGCAGTTTGCCTCCGAGTGCTGGTTTCTAAAATGTCCTGAGAGCAAGAAGTCCCCCTCCGCAGCCTGCATCCCGCCACCTCTGCCTTGCTCCAGAACTGGTTCCAATCGCTTCCCACTGCCAAGTGAGGTATTGCTCTTGAGAGAGAAGGTGGCAAAATCTGCAGCCCTGCTGCTGGTTTTCCCATCACAGGGCCAGAAGAAAAAAACTTTAAAGCTTTGCAGAGCTCCCAAGAGGCAGGCGAGAAAGATTATCCCCGGTACGACGTGGGGAAACGGCCGGGGTCGCTTATTCTGCGGCTAAAAGGTCAGTAAAATAACGTCAACCGAATGACACGTTTATTGTACAATTCAGAAAGAAACCCTGAGTTACCAGCTGTAGAACAAAGTTAAATAAAAAAAAAAAAAAGAAAAAAAAGAGTGGTTTGTTTCGTAGGTTCCTGCTGAAGGAAAGGAAACCCCAAACTGGTAAAAGCAGCAGCCAGAGCCAGCCCAAAGCCTCAGCTTTTCTGAGAAGGTTCCTTTGTCATCCCCACCGGCGCGGGTGACAAATTCCCCAGGGGAGAACACGAAGGTGGGAGGGAGGAGGGAAGGAATGAGCCAACCCTAACAGGTGTTCTGGGCAGCCGAGCATCTCAGGGGGCGTTCGGAAAAACCCGCGGTTTAGTCGTTCGGAGAACTGCCGGCTGGGCTGGGGGAGGGCGGGAGAAGGGAAAAAACAGAGTCTGAAAAATCAACCTGCCGCTCCGAACACACGCGCACAAAAAGGAGAGGAGAGGGGAGGAGGGGAAGTCCTTTACCAACACGAGCGCTGCTGGCTGGGCTTCTGCAGGGCTGCCTTTGGAAAGGGCATCCAAAGGTTGGTGGGAGAAAAAAAACAAAAAACCCCAAAGCTTAAACGCCAAACGTGATGCGGTCTTCCAGCTGCGACGGCATCGGAGAGGATCGATTCCAAGAAATGATGGAGCTACCACAAATATCTGGCCCTACACAGGAAAAAGGTGAATCAGAGCTGCTTTTTAGTGCCACTTGACATCAGTTATACATTCTAGTTCTCATATACACAGAGGGATGTCTTTAAAAATCGACAATTTACACTCCAAAAAAAGTTCTACAGCGAAGTTCTCTCGGCAAAGGGCAGTCCACACGAGGAGGAGCCAGTCTTTTGGAAACAAGAAGGCACTTGGCCTTTTGAGACCGAGCCCTCGAGGGAGCTCCTGCTCAGGCCTTGACCACCCCATCTCCTGCTCCCCGTCTTCAGTAGGCGCGCGACGTCCGGGAGGCGCCTGCCCCGCGCCGTGCGGCCGCAGAACATCATCCCGGCCTCACAGGGTGGTGGAAGGAAGCTTCTTCACCCGCCTCTGTGCCAGAATGGACGATTCGATGGGCTTCAGCTGGGGGCTTGGCTTGGAGCTGTTGAGTGCAGAGTACGTGGCATCCATCGCCCCCTTGAGAGAAGGCACGAGAAGTCATTTAGATGTTATCAGATGTTAGAGGTTATTTCGGACTCGGGGCTTTACACGATGAGGGACCAGAGTATCCAGACCCACACACAAAACCAGAAGCATCTTTCTTTTTAATTTAAATCTCCCTCCTGTCCTGGTATGACATTAAAGAACCTCCCTTGGTTTTCCTGGCAAAAAACGGCTTGTCTTCTATTGTGCCTCCTGGCCCACTCCTCTCCAATCTTCCATCCTGCTTTGTCCACGTCACCATCACCCCACCCTGACCACTGCCCAAGGGACGTGAGGAAGAACACTCTGTACCTTTACAAGCTGAACGTCCTGGTGATTCAGCTGGCTCTGGGGTAAGCTGTCCTTCTGGGTTATCCAGGGATGCTGCAGGACCTGCTTGGCTGTGAGACGCTGGTGAGGATCTACGTGAAGCATCTTTGATACCAGATCCTAAAAGCATCATTTAGAAAACTAGACTTTAGAAGATTTCATACTTTAAATGCAAAAACACCCCCTGCCCGCCCCCAAATTAGGATATAAATTCAGAGGCCAAGTTTCAAGTCTCCAGACATCAACCTCCTTTTGTAGAGAATCTGGTTTTGGGAGGCCTGGGAGGTGTAACACACAGCAAAGCCAGCGTGAGTGAAGCACCAGGTTGGTGTTCCACACAAATATTCACAGCCAGAGCTAAACCAAAGCGGTAGAGGCTGCTGACCTGCCCTGGGGAAGATGCTACGGTTGCTGGTTTCCTCCTCTCTCACGTCCTCCCTCCCCAACCTGCTTCAAACTTGCAACTGGCCGTGCTTGACCCCAGCCCTTCAATTCAAGGCAGATGAATATCCAGCCGTACCTTGGCCATGTCAGAAATGGATTCCCAGTTGCCTCCACTGATAGAGAACTTCCCCCCGCCTATCCGGGTCAGGATCTCTTCTGGAGTGTCGCTGGGACCGTTTGCAAAAGGAGTGCAGCTGGGGAGAGAGGAGAGAGCGTTTGATTTACCGTCCTGTGAGCCCGCCAAGGAACAACCCCAGGGAGCGGTGACTGAGGAGGGGTCCAACCACCACTGTGGAGCAAGTGCTCACAGCCCCAGCTGCTGCCTTCCAGCGAGACTGAGGTGCTCACCCGGCCAGCATGGTGTACAGGAGGACTCCCAGGCTCCAGATGTCGCAGCCTTCGTCGTAGCCCTGCCGTTTTAGAACCTGAACAGGACAAAGGACAAAAAAAAAGTTGTAAAGCTCATCTTGGCTTGTGAAGAGCGGCTTGAGCCCTGTGTGCAGTCCGGACACAAAGCTCCTAAAGCCCTACTGAACAGCAAAATCATCAACTAGGATTCCAATCCTAATCCTTGGACCGGGATTCCAATCAGATTTTGGTGCCGTGGATCAGAGGAACCCCCCAGGCACATCAAAACGACAAGTGACACAGAAGCTGCGTTCCAGTGCGATGACACCGCACACGTGCTCCACAGCCTGCTGGCTCTTTTTCTTTCTTCCACACCGAGATAGTCGAGTGGAAAATCATCCTCCCACCTCTTTCAACAGGTCAGTTAATCAGGAAGAGAAGCAACCTAGAAAATCAATGGGATTTTAAAGCCTCACTACCCTAAGCAGAGCTCGCCATCAGGGCGGGACAAGCTGGAGGACCACACTTGAGACCCTTTATTTGTTCACTTCCACCAGCGGTATTTCTGTCATTGCCTTTTCCAGGACAGAAGATGCCAGAGCAGGCTGGAGTTAGGGATGGGGCAGATCTACCTGTGCCAAGTGAGAGCACGGGCTGGGGAGGGACACGAGACCTCCCGAAGGCCTCTCGGGTCACTAAGGTGCTTACCTCGGGCGCCACGAAGTTTGCCGTGTAGCAGGGAGTCATGAGAAGGCCGTTCTCAGCCCTCAGCTGCTTGGCAAACCCGAAGTCACAGATGCGGATGCTTTCGGGGTTTCCTGACTCATCCACGTAGAGGATGTTGCTGGGTTTCAAGTCCCTGTGAACCACCTGCGGAGCAAAGAAAGCGCCCTTCTCATAGTGCAGGGAGACGAAGGTCTGAAGCCGCATCGGGACGCTCAACCCCTGCTCTGGCCGAGACAGCAACACCGGCAAGAAATAACAGTCCTGACAGGCAGAGTGACTGTCCGGATGAGGAGTGTGGTGCAACGCCAGCTTCCCAGGAAAGCAGATGTGACCATACTCACCCCTTGGGAGTGCAGATACTCCACTGTTTTACAGATCGTGTGCAGGACCGAACTGGCTTCCCTCTCCGAGAAGAACTTCTGTCTGAGGATTTTATCCAGCAACTCTCCTCCCCTCATCAGCTCGGTCACCAGATACACGTACTTCCCATCATCGTACACCTGCCCAAGCAAAGACGGAGGGGATTAATCCAAAACTGCTTCCAGAGCTCGGCTTTTGTACTTCTGCCGTCAAGAAGCAGAGAAACACAACGTGGAGGTGGGTCCGGGGATCCTTCCCCACTCCAGAGCGATCCACTGAGCAGGGCCATGGGGTTGCCCACGCTGGGGCTGCCCCGAACCTCCCCCTTCAGACCAGTCCGTGCTTCCTAAACCAAAACACAGGGACGTTGGTCAAGTCACACTCACATCTTTCAGGGTGATGATGTTTGGGTGCTGCCCGTATCGCAGGAGGATTTCTATTTCCTCAGAAGGGTCTCGCTTGCTCTTGTCAATAACCTGCAAGAGTTGGGACAAGCGTGAGGCCATGGGAAAGGGGCCAGGGCAAAGCAAACAAGCAGAGTGTCTGGAGCCCTGCAGAGATCCTGCACTGCAGCCACCCTCTATCCCTGCTCTCTTCAGCCACAAGCTCTAGAAATCCCCTTCGTTGCTTCCGTGGCCCCAAACCCCAAAGTTTTATGGCTTATTGGTTAAGAGCTGACACGGCCACAGCAAGCTTTGCAAAGAGATCATAGAATCCTAGACTGGTAGGGGTTGGAAGGGACCTCTAGAGATCACCTAATCCAACCCCCCTGCCAAAGCAGGATCACCTAGGGCAGGCTACACAGGAATGCAGCCAGGAGGGTGTGGAAAGTCTCCAGAGAAGGAGATTGAGATCCAGTTGTTCCTGAGAGAGGAGAGCGCTGCTTCCCGCTGTTCCGAGGTAGGAAAGCTCGTGCAGCTACGTGCACAGCAGCTCAGAAACTGCCCGGTCAGGCCCTACGCAAGCAAGGCAAGCGATTTCAGTCCTGGACGTTATTTTGGCCGTGGTGGGGATGAACAGAAACCTCACAGGGGGTGATTCAGTTCAGGTGGCAAAGCTCAGACCTTGACGGCGTATTCCATGTTGGTCGCTTTATGAATGCAGCGTTTACACACGGAGTAGGAGCCGACGCCGATCGCCTCCTTCACCACGTAGCCGTCGTTGAACTGGACGTTCTTGCCGTGCAGCTGCTGCGAGAGGAGAGCGGAGAGCGGCAGATGAGCTGGGAGGGTTCAGGGAAGGGTTTGTGCAACGTGACGAGTTAAGTGGAACAGAGAGGGAGCTGACAGACTGCTGTCTGCTACATCCCACAGCTTCTCCTCCCGGCTGGGGAGAAGGAGGAGGAGAGAACGCGGCAGATATAGGTCAGTGGGCTAACGCTATCTGCATCCAGCACGGTGCATTTCGGTGGGACCTTTCAACCCCCGGGCACTTACACGGACCTCCCACTAGCACAGGTCCACCTGGGGAGGGGAGAGTGAACAGACTCACGCTGCCCTGGTGACCTTTGCACGTGAGGGTCAATAGAAATGAAAGAACGGGAGGAAAGAATTCAAAACAGAACGACACTGCCTCAGGCTTCCCATTAGAATCCCAGACTGGTTTGGGATGAACCTTGCAAGGTCATCTGGTGCAACTCCCCCACAGGGAGCAGGGACGTCTGCAACTAGAGCAGGTTGCTCAGAGCCCCATCCAACCTCCCCTGGGATGGTTCCAGAGATGGGGCAGCGACCAATTCTCGGGGCAACCTGGGCCAGGCTCTCACCACCCTCAGCCCTAAAAATCTCTCCCTTCTCTCCAGTCTAATCCTCCCTCTGTCAGTTTCAACCCATCCTGCCTTGTCCTGTCCCAACAGGCCCTGCTCCAAAGCCTGTCCCCATCTCTCTGACAGGCCCCTTGAAGCCCTGACAGGCCCCCAGAAGGTCTCCCAGGAGCCTTCTCTTCTCCAGGTTGAACAAGCCCAACTCTCTCAGCCTGGCCTGACGGTTCCAGCTCTCCCATCATTAGCTCTACTCCAGATGGTACACGGCTCCCACAGAGCCCCTCTGGAGTGCAGCTCCAAACCATTGTTTCTCTGTCCCCACTTCTTACCTGTACCACCGAATGCAGAGGAGACTGGGTCGGTTTCACTTTGCCATCCTCCATCAACCCGGTCGCCACGAAACTGAAGCCTCGGAAGAGCTGATGGGCCCCTGCACTAGGGGGGATACCCGGGGAATCTGCAACGGGAGTCGAGAGACACCTTGAAGAGGGCTGGTGCTGTGGAAGCAGAAGCCGAAACCTTCTCCTTGCTCCCCAGGAGCTGTGGCTCCTCTTGAGGTTATTTGAGGCTAAAGCCCCAGCGCTCAGCACCGAGCTCACCCCTCGCACCCCACACAGCTCCAGCTGGGCCACCTCCTCAGCGCTGCAACCATCTGGAGCTGGCAGCACCAGCAGGAGGCCAACCTCGCCCCGCTGGCACCAGCACTCCAGTGTGAAGCCGTAACAGAATCATTTCACGCAGGAAACTTCGGCTTTGCCCGAATTCGTACGAACCTTTTGGTGTACGTGACGTAAACTCTGTGTCAAAATAAAAGGTGTCATCTGGCTGCCCCACTGCAGGCTTGAAGGGAGGTTTGATTTCCCTGCGGTACAGCTTCTGCAAAACACAAGCAGCTCGAAAGGGCTCCGACAGGTCAAGGCTCTGGGACGTGCTCAGGAGGGTGCAAAGGCACGAGAGGCCAAGGAGAGATTTCGCGAAACCAGCAAGAGCTCCGTGGCTTTACATTTAGCTACGGCTCAGCAGCCTGAGGGAGGACTGCTCGGCCAGTGAGGTGCTTCCGAGTCAGCATTTCGGAGAAATGCTACAAGTCCTACCATGGAATCACAGAATTCTTTTGGTTGGAAAGGACCTTTCAGATCATGGAGTCCAAGCGTTCCCCCATCCCTGCCAGGGTGCCACTAAACCCTCTCCCTCAGCACCACAGCTCCACAGCTTTTAAATACCCTCCAGGGACGGTGAATTCACCATCTCCCTGGGCAGCCTGTATTATATTAAATAAAAAACCACACATATCTATTAAATAACCATATACACACTAAATAAACTCATGTATTAAATCAAGAAAAAAGTGTTCTATGTGTGATTTGGCCCCACTCCTACAGCAGGATCCAAAATGTATTTATGTCACCAGGCTCTTCCACCTCCTCCTAACTCCCACAAGGGCTTTGCTGGCACAAATCTCCCTAGGGACAGCCAGGGGAGATGCCCCAGGAGGACATTCATATCCCAGCACTCCCACAAGTGGCCTTTTAAAACTGCTTCTTGAAGCAAAAATTCGAAATAAGCTTTGCGAGCATTGCTGGAGGCTCAGTCGAGCAGCTTGCTGGGCGCCTCGAAAGCCTTCGAAGACTGATCTTCAAAATCCCTTAGCGAGTAAGGGAAGAAATCAAATGGTGTGGTAAAGTGGGGGAGCTGGCCAGAAGCTATTGGGAAATGCTGGTTCAGCTACCACCCTGCTTCTCCGTGCAAAACAGAGTATTTCCTTGCCAGGAACGTTCCTGCAATTCCTTCCCACTTTGTGCAAGACAATCCGTGTTGTGCCAAACCCCAATGGAAACCTCACTGTTGAGAGGGAGGAGTAAATTCAAAGCGAGGTGAGATGGTGAAACATTCACATGGCATAGAGAATTTTAAGTTTGGGAAGGATTATTGGAACAGATGGACACAGGGATGGGCGGCTCTCCCATAACTGGTCTAGAATCCCGGCTGTGCTAGGACTGCAGTCAGCAAACCCGGTGCCGAACGGTCAAGAAGTTCCCTCTGACGTTTCTGCCACTTACGTTCCAGTCAATGGTGGAGTAGAAAGGATGGCGCTTGATCTCTTCTGCCCCATCTGGTCCAGAACCTGAAAGACGCACCCGTGGAGGACGTTACGTGAAACCACCGACAAAGCGAAGGCCGCTGCCCGTGCGCGTGACACAGGCAGGTTTTTCCGGGGCACTTGGCTGTCGTTAACCGAGCCCATTAACCGAGCACGAGTGTGAACACGCCGCTCACCCACCAGGATGTGAGAGGCCCCGAGACATCATCAGGGGTACTCAGAAACCAAAACAAAAAAAACCCAACCAAACAAAAAAAAAGGGTCTTACCTAATCGGTTGGCCGGATTCCTTTTGAAAAGGGCTCGCAGGAGGCTCTGTGCTTCGGAGCTCAGGAACTGCGGCATGCCCAGCTTCGCTCTGCGGAGGAAGTTACGCAACCGGTTGCAGGTTTAAAGAAGTCAACCCACAAGCCGGTGGCAGCACCTCCACCCCCCCCAACAACCCCCCTCCCCGGAAAGTACAATCATCTCTTTGGCATTTACGCTGCGCTAACCGCCGATACAAACCCGCTTGCCAAATAATGCCCTTCAA
The DNA here is from genome assembly GCA_013396935.1 of Baryphthengus martii. Taxonomy (NCBI): domain Eukaryota; kingdom Metazoa; phylum Chordata; class Aves; order Coraciiformes; family Momotidae; genus Baryphthengus; species Baryphthengus martii. Next base: position 524,283 of record VWZK01002440.1, on the reverse strand, counting down.
TTGCGAGAACCCCCAAATTGCGACACGCTCGGAGAGCGAGCAGAAGCTCGCCCCATGCACAGGCATGAAGACAAACTCCTCTTACTTGAGGATGAGGGTCATGGTCTCCTTGCGATCCTTCCCCTGGAAGGGCAGCGAGCCGGTGAGCATTTCAAACTGGGAGGGAAAGAGAAGAAGGGGAGGTCACGTCCGAGGGGAGCAGATCCCACCACCCGCTTGTCTGGGAGCTCGCCAAAGCGAGCGAGAAGCTTGCCAGCGATCAGAAGCCTAGCTTTAAAAAAAGATCTCGGACGTCATATTTTTCTCAGAAGGAGGGTGGTTCACAAGGTCTGCGGCAAGAAGATGTTCAAGCCAGTGCCTGCTCCTGGGGGAGCCCTCGGCTTCAGCAGCCACCAGACGGTGGCACCAGATCTGCACAGACACCGACATCCCAGAGCTGGGGTGGACAAGGACACCCCAACGCACCCCACGCCGCGCATCCCGGGCTCGCTGGGACAACAGCCTGTGACAGCCCTTCAGGGGAATCTGGAGAACACCCCCACGTCAGCCCGTCTGGGAGAGGTGCGGGGTCACCTAAGGGTGCTTCAGAGCTACTGCTGGAGCAGCTGCTGAGCAAAGTCCCCCAGACGGGCTGGCTGGGTACTTACCATTAACACCCCGTAGGACCACCAGTCAGCACTGTGGGAGTGGCCCTGGCGATTCACCACCTCCGGTGCCATGTACTCCACTGTCCCACAGAAGGAATAGGCTTTCTTCTCGTGGTCTATTGCCTCCTTACTCAAGCCAAAATCTACATAAGAGAAAAACCATCAGCACGTACCCGCGGGTTCTGAGCAATCACACAGAGCAGAGAGGCCCGAGAGAACCTCTGGTTTTCAAGAACCAACCTTACTGGAGCTCAAGGCTTTTGTGGAGTTCCTTACCTGTGAGTTTGATGTGTCCTTCTTCATCCAAGAGGATGCTATAGCAAGGATGAAAAAACCCACGTTGTTACTATCTGCAATAAGGGCTGGTGAGAACAAGCACACGCAGCAGAAGCTGGTCTGAGATGTTCCCAGAATCCAGAGGAGAAAGTTATTGGTCCCTTCCCTCAATGCTTTAGGCTGCATCACCAAGACATGAGGAGGACAAAGAGCAGCTCCCTTCTCTCTGCACCTTCAACTTCACATTGAATTCATGACCCACACAGCTTACACCCCCTTTGATCTCCCACATATTCCATGTAAGAATATCCAGGTTATGCAGCTGGTATAGGATCACAGAATCACTTTGGTTGGAAGAGACCTTTCAGATCCTCGAGTCCACCCATTAACCCATCCCTGCCAGGGCACCACTGAGCCCTGTCCCTCAGCACCACATCTTCACGCCTTGGAAACCCCTCCAGGGATCAAGGGGACTCCAGCCCTGCCCTGGGCAGCCTGGCACAGGCCTGGACAACCCTGGAGGGCAAGAAATTGTTCCTCAGCTCCAACCTAAACTTTCCCTGGGGCAACTTGAGGCTGGTTCCTCTTCTCCTGTCCCCTGTTCCTCGGGAGCAGAGCCTGACCCTCCCTGGCTCCAGCCTCCTGTCAGGGAGTTGTGGAGAGCCAGAAGGTCTCCCCTGAGCCTCCTTTGCTCCAGGCTGAACAAGCCCAGCTCCCTCAGTTACTCCTCACCACACTCCTGCTCCAGACCCTTCCCCAGCTCCGTTGCCCTTCTCTGGCCACGCTCCAGCCCCTCAATGTCCTTCTGGGAGCGAGGGCCCCAAAACTGACCCCAGGATCCAAGGCACACCCTCACCAGTGCCTTTTCCCACCGAGGGCTTTCAGCTGCTCAAGGCTGGAGCCCTGAGACTGCCCAGGGAAGTGCTGAGCCGTGTGGTGCACACATGCTGCCTCCGCAGCGCTCCTGGCCCTAACTGCTGATCTGAGGAGCAGGAGCCTGGTCGTGCCACCTTCCATCTGTCTGGCCTCGGGGCACCGTTCAGCGTTGCCTTCGAGGAATTTTGCTGATTATGGGCTTGGGACTGAACTGAAGAACTCCTCCAACCCTATGACTCGGTTCCCTGCCTCAGCTGGGCCACACGCACTTCTCTGGTTTGAGATCCCTGTAGATGATTCCCAGGCTGTGCAAGTGGTCGAGCCCCAGAGCCAGCTCTGCCAGGTAGAACTTCACGTCCTCCTCGGTGAACATGACCTGCAGGAAGGGAGAGGAAGAGGACAGGCGCTGGGGTTACAACGTTGGCAGCGGGACCACCTCCACCCTGCCCTTTCACATCCACGTTGCTCCCTTCTGCCCCTTCATGCCCAACATCTCCAGGCTTCGCCCACCATCCTAAAGTAGCAATTAAGCAGCAACACCAAAAAAACCCAAACCAGGTGGCTACGCAGCAGATAGGGTCTTGAAAAGCTTTTTGTTTATGTTCACTAGGTTACATTCCCAGTTGTCTTCACCTCGCACAACTTCTCATCGCTCCTCCCATTCCCTGCCCTCACCTCATCCCAGCGAGGAGACGCAACCAGCCAACACTGGGCGAGCAGCAGGTTGGAGGTTGTTTCCACCCCTCTCAAAGACTTTTGGGGGGTCAATCCCTTCTCCAGGCAATTAAATGCAGATGAACCGAGAGCCTCAGCAGCCCACCAAGACACCGGAGCGTACCCACCTCTTTGGAAAGCCGAGTGAAAAGGTCACCTCCTCTGAGGAAATCCAAGATGAGATACAGCTTCCCCTCCGTCTGGAATGCTGAAACACAAGCCGGAGCAGGAATCAGACCCCTCCGCTGAGGGAAGGCTCCGTGGTGTTACATTAATCACTTAAATCCCAGTGGCTCCAGTCGCGCAGCTGCCCGGCGCGGTTATTGCATTAAGCACAGGTAGGGCTCGTGATTTGGGCTACATGAGATAGCTCGGCCGTGGTGGTGAAACGGGAGCTCACCAGCAGCACCCTGGCACTGCGGAAAACCCTCATTTCATGGAGGGTTGGTTCCCTCTCAGCCAGAGATGCCCTGCTGCAAGGGCTGGAAGCACTCCTCACTTCACAGGGGAAGAAGCTGACAAACTCTGGCTGGACTGGTTAGCTCTGCTTTCTTATTTTCTCCTGATTTAATGGTTTAATCCCAAGGATTTGATGTTTAAATCTCTTCTGCCACTCTGTGTTCTGTTCCCCGTTCAATAGCAGGCCCGGGACCAAAGACCTTTCCAGGGAAGGATTTGCGTTAAGGGGCTTGTGAAGTCTCTGGAGCAGCAGAGCATTGAGGGACACAGACTGATCCAGGCCTCTGCTCCATTTCAAGTGTCTCCAGAAGCCTGGTTAGAGCCCGTGAGAGGCTCTCAGCACCCCCTGAGCATCCTGCTGCTGGATGCCTCATCCTTATCTACCTGCCCAGGGCAGATGTGCCTGTAGCAGCATCTTTCTTCATTCTGCTTCAAAGCAGCCAGCGTCTGTTTGAGCCTCCCCCAGCGTCCCAACGAGGTCCACACTCACCGTAGTGGAGTTTCACCACGAAGGGATGGTTTACATCAGCCAGGATGTCCCTTTCTATCTTTGTCCTCACTCGATCGCGCACTGTGGGAAGAGAGAGGGACGGCTCAGACCCCGAGAAAGGCACACGGGGACCTGCTGTCAGCCTCATCCCCGGCCTTTTCTACCAGGCAGCTTCAGCCAGATCTTTTCCCTCCTCCATCCCTGCAACAAGGGTCTTTCATAGGGGGAGAGAAAAGGAGGCTCTTTGCCTCAGGTGAAGATGCTTCTCTGTCCCCCAGATCCCCCTGGGGCCAGCAGTGGCTGCTGTGACACTTCCCCAGCGCTCTTGAAGAGCAGCGTCGCAGTTAAGAGCCTCCTACCTTTCAGTGTCGCCTTCTTGAGCACTTTCATGGCATAGAGGTGGTTGCTGTCTGGCGGCGTTATTTTTCTCACCAAGAAAACCTGAGCCAGAAGAACATCACATTAACTGAGTGCTAAACATTAGGAGGGGGAGCTGGATGCCTCCCAAAGCGGCAGACCTCACAGTAACCCCAAGGAGCCGGCCCCAGGGCTGCTAAGATGTACCTCGAGCTCTCCATCTGAAAGCCCATGAGGTTTTTCAGGGAAGTGCTGTGTGTAGCCTCCTCTCCCTCCCTCCCTCCAGCCATTACAGCTCTCCTGCTTTTATACTGCATTTCCCTCCTCTCCACTCTTCCACACCTCTGCAGTTCCCCTGGGACTGGAGCTGACGCCCGGGAACCGTGACTTGAAGCACTGATGCTTCAATGTACCACACAAAGCCTCCTGGTGACTTGACAGCCAGATCAGCTCCTTATTATTCAGGGCCTGCATCCTCTTCGGATTTTTACCTCCTTCCCTGTGATGTCTTGTTCTACTTGGGTTTTGAACTTCAAAAAGACCCCACTTTGCTTTACACAAAACCACAGCTGCGTTTGCCCGGCCAACAGCACAAGGTCCCGGACAAGCCACCACTGCGAGCGCTGGTACCTGACTGCACGTGGAGTTGATTTAATGTGTGAGCAGATGGTCTGTAAGAGACCTGGATTATTTACACAGTGAAGAGTTACAGGCTACTTCCTTCCCCCTTCACAGAAGGGAAACTGGACCGTAAAGAGGGGCCAAAACCAGTCCCTGGCACACAGCAGCATTTCTGAGAAGAGAGGAAGCTTGGCGGCCAGCTAGAGAGCTGTGGCAGGTCCTTCTGCCCTGGGCGACACCTGCATTCACAAGGAGGATACTCCTGCTTTCCTCCTGATCATCTGAAAAAAGAACTACCGGGGAGCTTTGGAGAGACAGGTTAGCCCTTGGGAGAAGGCGTCGCTACAGTTGCTTTTCAGGTTAGGATCACAGAATCATTTAGGATGGAAAAGACCTTTAAGGTCATCGAGTCCAACCGCTAATCAAGAACAGGTTAGAAGCAACCAGTTGCTGAGTGGGCTCACCAGTCAGGTTCTCACAATGTGGTGGGAATCTGGAAAGTGGTTTAGTTTGGGTTTTTTGTCATCCAAATCATTTATCCAGCACGAGACGTAGGAAGAAGTGAACTCACCTTGCCGAAAGAGCCCTGTCCCAGCACCTTCAGGAGCTCAAACTGCGATGGGTCGGCTTTCTCGGAGCCTTCCTTCACGTGGTGGGTGATGTTGATTTCTTTCACAACACCTTCGCCCTGAAAAAGAGAGGACACAGTTGACTGGGAGCGTACTCCTGGAGAAGGGAAGGGAAGCCTTCTCGGATCAAGGAGCAAGGATTGCAGCTACACACTGGCAGGAACCACATCTGAGAGAACTTTAAAAGCTGGTGCTTGTCACGGGTTATCTCCTGGCTTCAACATCTGGAATAAAGTAGCCCCTGGCAGGCTCCCACCCGGCAGCCTTGGTACACACCAAAGGCTCCGCTCCTCACACCACAGGTGCCGTGCTTCTTTGAACCGCGTTTCGGAGGAGTGCTTGAAAAGCACCTTCCTTTTTAAGGCCCTGGTAGCAAAAACAGGAGTGTTTATACCACTAAAAATCCCACAACACACACAAAAAAAAAAAAATACGGCACTGTTGTCAAAACATGGCCAGGGCTGGCAAAAATCAGACATGTTGGAGCCCATCTGCTCAGCAATCTGAGCAACTCTGCAACATAAGTCTTAGTGCATCTTCCACACGTACAGATGATGCTTTAACAGACTCGAGCCTTGAAGAAGATTGAGGGGAAGCCAAGGTCTCTGGCACATGTTTTGTTAAAAACACATTCTTTTATTCAAAAAAAAAAAAGTAGAAAAGGAGATTTAATCAGCAGTATCTAGAATAAACTCACCAGCAACACTAGGCCAGCACACAAGAGCACTCACATCTCCCAAGATGATGCTGAGACACCTCTTTTCCCCAGTAAATCTCGTCCATACCTCTGGGGCATAAAGCTCAGAGCTCAGCTCAACAAAAACACCTCGTCCTGCTTTCTGTTTGCATCCAAAATATAAAGAGACTTTTTATACTGCTGCTCTTCCAGCCTTGCCTTTCCTTCTCTTGATCAAACCCAGCCTGGAGATCTGTCCTCTGGTTTCCTCTGAGCTTGGTCTGTTCCAGCTCCTCTCCCAAGTGACCATGGTGGGAGCTCACAGGGCAGGCTGGACTCAACTTCCCGCTTCTCCAAACACCGATCTGACTCAGACCAGAAATCCCATGGAGCTGAGCGTCTTGTAAGGGCAAGTCCAGGCTTCTTAGCACTTCAGCCCCATGTTACCCAGCGTTAGACGTGGTCTGGTTGCTATTTGGACCTGAAAGCCAGCAATTATGTTCCAAAGGGCATGAAACTTGGTTGCTCTCTGACCCAGGGGCAGATGTGGCCGTCAGAGGCTGCCAGAAAGCTGGAACTACTATTTAGTTTTTCGCCTTGCAGAGCTGGGCGGGGAGGGGGGGGAAAGCGACGCTTTGTTTTCTAAAACTATTCAGATACTTGGTCTGGAACCCACCTAACGAAAGCAGCTTTTAAAAACAACAGGAACCAAGTTGCAGGCTCTGCCTCTCCTCTGCACCCCAGCCCACTCTCCACCCTCCCAGCACCTTCTTGGGGAGGGTGGCCTTGCCAAGCGCCCGCGGATGTGGTTGCCCTACCTGCGCCCAGCACCCTTCCCTTCCCTCTCACACTGGGCTTTTCTCGCGATTAGAAAGCAGCTTTGTTTCCGTGGTGGTAGCTTTGCTCTCTCAAGATCCTGTGTTGTTCAGACACCAAGCCTGAGCAGAGAAGCCCACGCTCTCAGAGGTGCTGCACGTACAGCCCCGAGCACGGGGAGAGGAGCTCCCCTCGTGTTATCCTGCCTTTTGCAGGTCTCAGTGACCACAGGCAAGAAAGATCTGGCAAGAATCCCTGTAGCAACAGGTTTTCCTGTTCCATAGGAGCTCCCAGCTTAAATCAGCCACCTTACGCTTCTGGTTTCATTCTGCCATGGACTAAGCCTCCGAACAAAGACCATTTCCAGCCAGGAGCCTGAGCTGGAGTTAGCCAAGAGGTCTCCTCCTACTAGCCCTTCCACGTTGGTCCCTATCCGCAGCAGGGAGAGAGCTGAGGATGGGATCCGTGGAAGCTGCAGCCCTCTCCCTCTCGCCCATCTTCAAGAAAACACTGGAGAGAAACCAGGTCCACACAGCATCAGCACTTGTACCAGTGTGCCTGTGTCACCCCGTAGCATCGCACACCTGCGTGGAGAGGAACATGTAATATCAACTCTTGTATCCACCTGGACCCATTCTCCTACCACGGCTTTTTCGGAGCTGTGGAGCAACCTATTTCTAGACCTGTGGGAATTCTTCACCTTGGTCCAACAGCAAGACCCAGGGTGTTTAACTGCACGGGGTTTCAGAAGCCCGAGCTGTAGCTGAAGGCAGGCAGAGATTTGCATACACAGCTGGTCGACCAGACCACACCAGCAAACATCCAGACCTACCAACTACACCAAAGTGGCATCAGCCCAGACACTGTCAATAACTTTCTGAGAACAGCTTTGAGATGCTGTTTGCCATCTTGCCAACACGAGAGGTTTCCCTCCCACGGACTCATCGGGTACCTTGCAACCCAAACCTGGAGACCAGCCCCTGCAGCCTGTTCAGCAACACACCAGAACAGTCTCCAGCCCCAAAGCGCCCACCTCCCACCGAGCTGCAGCACAAACAGCCTTCGCTTGCACCGAGAGAAGCTTCTTTTATAGAATTGTCAGGGTTGGAAGGGACCTTGAAGCTCATCCAGTTCCAACCCCCCTGCTACAGGCAGGGACACCTCCCACTAGACCAGGCTGCTCAGAGCCCCATCCAGCCTGGCCTTAAACACTTCCAGGGATGGGGCTTCCACCACCTCTCTGGGCAACCTGTGCCAGGGTCTCAACACCCTCATGGGGAAGAGCTTCTTCCTAACGTCCAGTCTAAATCTCCCCTCCTCTAGTTTGTATCCATTCCCCCTTGTCCTATCACTTCCATTGCACCCTTAAGCAAACTGCCTGAGGAGGCAGAAGAAGAAAAGCAAACCAGACCGCTCCGAACACCCCTCAGAAACATCGGCCCACCTGGGTGAGCACCCAGAGACACCAAGCGAAGCCGAGCGAGCGATGGTACTGACCGGGCCGGAGAGCTGGCCGGGGGCAGGCAGCTGCAGGTTACAGGGCTTGGCTCGATGCTTCCTCTGCAGCCAGAGCGTGAGGAACGCGCAGATACGGGGAAGTTTAGGGTCCCTCTCCATCCTCCCATCCCGATCAACATCGCACAGCCCCAGGAAGCAGCGCTCCCAGCAGCTCCCGGGGAAGCACGGCCGGCTGCCGGGGACCGGGGAGGCTCCGGCGGCGCTGCACGGCCGCCCCACGCTCGAGGGTGCCGGATGGAGGAGATACAGGTGGTTAAAGCCCAGCTGGCAGATGCGCAGTGGAGACAAGCGACTCGGTCACACGGAGGCACGTTTACGCTCCCACTCCGCAGCAACAGCGCTTGTGGTTGGTTTTTTGTTTGTTTTTTTTTTTTTTTTAAAGGTTTTGCTTTTAAAAAAAATGATCTCACAGCTCCTTGGTTCACGTTTGGGTTCCCTGGTTCAGCGAAGACGCTGACAGAAAACATCGGTGGTCTTGTTAAAGTGACTTCCATCTCATGCTGTGTGAAACTCCTGTCGGGCTGTGAGCTTTGGGGGTATTTCCACAGCGGGGGAATATTCTGAGAAGCCACTCACTCTTTAAAAAGGAAGAGAAAAAAACTCATGAAACCCCACCCAGAAGTCTGACACCAGCTCAGAAAGCTGCACAGCTCTTTGCTCTCACACTGGCCCGGGGATGAGGGGTCACTCCCTGGTGGGATTCAGGGCGTATGGATCCCAGGGGCAAATCCTCTGGCATCATTAGGATTTGCACCTAGTCCTCTGTTTGCTTTATGCTGCACGAGAGTCCTTGCTGCGGACACTGGAGTTACCCTGGGAAGTTCCGTGGGAACTTTTTAAGGGCATTTCTGATGGAGGCAGCTTCTGAACCCACCGCTGCTCGGGTTTCTCGGCAGGACAGAGGAGAGGTACTGAGCTTGCTTGGTTTGCCTCCTTCTCCTCCAAACCCGTTCCCCTTTGACCTTTCCATCGGGTCAGCACAGACAGATGTTTTCTGCAGCAAGACTCCAGAGAGAGCAGGTAAGAAAGAAACCCCTTGAAATGAGTAAAGACGCCCCCACGGCTCTGCAAATAGAAATCAGCCCGTGTCAGCGCCGAGGTCTGAATTTCTCCAGAGAGCACGGAATGCGAAAAGAGGATCTCGGTTTGGACCCAGCCACGTTGCTTATGACTGTCTTGCCTCCTCCGCCCCCAGATCGTGCTCTTTGAGAACCGATAACGAAAGAAACAAATGACTTAACATCAGCAAGGCAGCTGGTCCCAGTTCCACAGAGGGAACCTCATTAGCTGACGAGGTCCAAAGCAAGGGAGCTGGGAGTAGGTGCCAGAGAGCAGCGTGAAACCGCTCCGTGCGGCGGCTGAGCGCATCTCCCGGAGCCTCGGTTCGTGCCAACACCTCCCTCGTTCTGCCGCAGTCCCAGGGAAGCAGAAAGCGCGTCCACGATGGGTCATCCAAAGGCGAGCATCGACCGCTTCCAGGGAAGCTCGGTGCTGCTCGGCAGGGCCGTGCAGGAGATGCAGCCGGCCAGCTCACGGCGTCTGGGCCTGGATCTGACCGATCTTGTCCCGCCCGAGACAATTTTGCACGTTGTGCTATCGGCCGCTCAGCACGGGGAGAGGAGCCTCAGGAAAGCAACCGAAAAAACCCCACTGAACGTCCACGCAACTGCGACGCCAGAGCACCCGCCCCAGCAAGCTGACAAGATCAGAAAGCCACAGGAGTCATAGATAAGAGCACGGAAAGGGCTTTGGCGTGGAGAGGAAGGAGGAGGAGGAGGATGAAGTCAAGTCCAGGATGTCGTGCGAGCAATAGCTGCTTTCTGTATGAGCGGTCCCACCTAAGCCGAGCCAGATGGGTAGGGATGTGCTGCAGGGAAAGGCTGGGATTTCAGAGAGGTCCCGGCGAGCTCTGCTTATGCCCTCACATGCATGGGATGACTTGTCGTGGGACAAAGTGCGAATTAAACACACGAGTCTCCTTGAGGTGCCCATCTCCAGCGTCTCTTACCTTGTCTGCCGAGTCCACCAGGTCTTTCTCGATCCAAGTGATGTCTGATTGTGCCTGCGGGACAAGAAACGAGCGTCAGCACAGAGGGGCCGGGATACTCCGCTCAAGTTTTCCCAACAAACTTGTTTAGCGAGAGCGGGCGAGCTGTTGGCAGTCGCTGGGGGTGTCCCACCAAGCATCGCTCCTCGGGATGCGATTGTGAGCTGTGCTGGTGGCTCCAGGAGAACGCTTGGAGCCAGCTCCTATTAAAGGCTTTGCTAAACACTGGGGGGTGGAGGAGGACACGGTGCCGGCACTTGGTGACACACGTTCCCCAAGAACCAGAGCACCGATGACAAGGAGAGAGAACGAATTTCCAGCAGGTCAATATCTAGATCAGATTTTCCTCTCAGCTACACCTGGACAAACTCCAAAAGCATCTGTTCTGGTCGTGGTGTCCTGGGTTTACAGGGACGTTTGGCAGCCCCATGGCAAAGAGGAGGCTCCTCTCCAGTGTTTCTAAAGCAACCAGGAGGAACAGCTGAATTCAAACACCAAACCTCACCACAACCCTCAAGGGCAGGGCAGGGCAGGGCCAGCCCTCACGTTTCTCACTAGAAATGTGCCCCTGGGGACAGATGCAACTCTGTGAATCCCTCTGTGGAGGGAGAGATGCAGAAGCACTGAAAAGGGAGCTCAGAAATGAAACTGCTTCTGAGCTAGGACAGGGCTCCTTCTCCCCCAGAAACTCAGACTTGAGGGAAGAAGGAAGTTTTTGCAAGGTCAGTCCCCGAGCCTGCTGTATTTTAATGAAGGCACGTAGATTTGCTATCACATCGAGATCCTCCTTCACCTGTTTTACAGACAATAGAATAGAAAAAGCACCCCCCTATAAAAACCAAATCGGATTTGAAACATTTCCTCCGAGAGGTTCAAGTCTTTGGCCGCGGATGAAATCAAACTGCCCGCGACTGCAGACAGAAGGGACCTAAGAGAGGCTGGAGCTGTGACTTTTGCTCCTTTTCAAGCAGCCCCATCACCGCGACGGAGCCCGCGGGGCCTTTCGGCGCCAGCGACGTCAACGGAGCGGGCGCAACGTGAGGCAGAGTGATCTGAAAGTAGGACGGGAGCTACGGGGAAGCGAGAGAAGAAAACTCGAGCTCTGAGGGAAGGGAGGAGCCGTGTGAAAACAGCGAGATTAGAGTTAAGAATTAACTGATTTTCAGCTCCGGAAGGACTGAATCAGATCGGAGGGGGGTTTCGCAGTCACCTCTTCCCTTTCTTCCTCCCCTCCGTCGCTCGGCTGCTCCCACAGCAAGAGCAAAGAGCTCTTCAGGTCTGGGAGAAGGTGACTTGTCCCACCGCTGCCGTGGGAAGGGGATGCACCGGGCAGCCGGCTGACACATCTACCAAAGCCACAACTAAACCCCTTCCCGAGCACCCAACAGCCATCCCCAACACCTCAGCGGTCCCCTGCTGGGGATTACACCCACCCCCAGGGAAAGCAGCTCCTTCACAGCGAGCAGGCACCAAACCCTGCCTTGGATGGGGCTGGAGTGATTCAGTTCTCTCCCACAAGCCCGGATCTCTCTACAAGGTCCGCAAGACGCCGCTCCCATCAGCTCCCAGGCATCTCCTGACACCCACCGGCCTCGGGAGAGGCCAGCTGACGGATTCCTGCACCGCTAGGAAATCAGATTTGCTGCTCCTGGGAAATAAAAGGACCCCCCCTGGCCACCGGGCAGGTCTGAGCCCAAGGAGGTTGCTCAAGTCAGAGGTGGAGGCAGCTTCTTTTGAACTTCCCAGTGCTGCCTTCAAAGTGCAGAGATGGCTTAGTCACCCTAGAGCAGAGGCTGGGGACATACATACGGGTTGTTTGTTTTTTTCCAATACAAAGATCAAAATGCAAGTCCTCTTCCCTACTTTCCCCTTTTTTGAAGAAGGATTTTACAAGCCAGAAGCCAAGAGACAGGTTTGTTTTTGCTCGCATTTTGTCACTTTGCTGGTTGAGCCAGTCACATCGAAATGCAAGGGAAAAAAATAAAAATAAATCAACCCCGCGAGAGCTAGAAACAGATTATGCTTTTGGCATTTCGCTTCCTATTCATCAACAACTAACCAGAAGCTGTTTTAATTTCTGTTACTTCAACACAGGCTCTGGTCCCAAAACGCTCCCAAATTCTGGCAGCACCTAGGAAAGACGCTTCTTAGAAAGCGGTTTTACCAGCAAAACCGCCTTTTTTTTTTTTCCAAAAGAGAAGAGGTTAATAAAATCTGGAGAAAGGTCTGGCCGTCTAAGGTCAAGCAATTCCCCGGCTCCTTGCGTCCTGAGCACGGAGCTGTAGGCAGAGCAGATATTTTATCAGCGAGACACTTGCCTCCTGGATCCTTGGCTTGGTGCGGAAGAGGAGCTTCAGCATCTCCAAAGCTTTCGGCTGCTATTCTCCCATCCTCTGCAAGCTGCCTTCTGAACTTGGAGCACCCTGCAGCACCCAGCGCGGCACGAGAAGCCCCGGGGTAGCGGTTATGTCACTGGGATGTATTTTGGGAGTTTTCGCCGAGAGGAAACCGCGGTTTCGCGTGGGGAAATGGCTTCGCGCGGCGACGGCTGCACAACACCAGCGGCCGAATGAAAACTACCGGGCGGCTTTCCGGGTGCTTAGGCACGGCTCGCTCCATCGGCAGAGCTCAGCAGGCTTTTCCAGAGGGTGCTCCACGCCACAGACAGGAAAACAGGCAGAGAAAGAGCAATTTCAGGCGCTACGCGAGGCAGCAACAAGCAGCTCGGAGGCCGGGTCGCTCGCTTCCCCAAAGTCATGCTGCTCCTGCTCGGAGCAGCACCAACGCTCTCCCGGTGGGATCGGCTGAATTGCGGGTCTCCAGGGAAGGGGCCAAGGGGAAGCAGCTTCTTCATCCTTCCGTGGTTTGTCCCGGCCCTACGTCTGAGTCAGTTGCTCACAGAATCATTTGGGTTGGAAGAGATCTTTCAGATCAGAGTCCAGTCATTCCCCAATCCCTGCCAGGGCACCATTAACCCCTGTCCCTCAGCACCACATCTCCACAGCTTGGAAATCCCTCCAGGGATCAGGGGGACTCCAGCCCTGCCCTGGGCAGCCTGGGACAGGCCTGGACAACCCTGCAGGGGAAGAAATGGTTCCTCAGCTCCATCCTAAACCTCTCCCCTGGGGCAACCTGAGGCTGGTTCCTCTTGTCCCGTTGCTTGTTCCTTGGGAGAACAGACCAATCCCCAGCTCATCTGCTGTATCAGGTCTTTGGGACGCTGCTACGAGGCCCCAACAGAGGTTTTCACACTGACATACCACAATCACAAATTATCGAGGCCAGAAAAGACCTCTGAGATCATCATGCCAGGGGCTTGCTCAGCATATCTGCCCCTTTTTTCCCCTAGAAACAGCTGAGGCTCTTCAGAAGGAAGAGGCTCATCCTGCTGCTAAACCTAGAGACCATAAACCAGTCTCGCTCAGAAGCAGAAGCCACCAGCTCTTTGCTTCAGAGGCAATTTGCCGCTGCAAGAGTGCAAACGGCCAGTGCTGTCTCTCCTGCGCTCTGGAGCACCAAGCCCCGGCTGCAGACGCTGGTGAACCTGCCGTCGTTGGCACATCGGTCCGAGGAAAGACGATCCCCACATCCAGTGGAGCCAGACACAAACGGTTCCCAGCGCACGGTTTCGAGACGCCGTGATCCAATTCTGTGCCAGCAGATGAGACTGAGGGACTCAGCTCCAGCAGGGCCCAACACCAGCTCCCTAAACCAGCACATTGGCTGGCCCTACGGATGTAAATCGGAATAACCAGGGACTGCCTTTGCCTCCTGACGGGCTCCAGTTACATCCCACCGAGCGCTGGGAACAGCGTCGGGGAGGGAAGGATCAGGGTTTCATAAACAGGAAGGCGATGGTGTGAAGAGCTGCTGCCTGAGGAGAGACAGCTGCTGTCACCTCAACCCGCTGCAGAAGCGGGACTGGTGCCCCAGTGCTCGACCAAAGCGACGGCCCAGCTGGATTCAGCTGCTGGCCAGGAAGCTCTGGATGAAGACGACCTCTGACCGCACACAAGACCCCTCCAGCGCACGCCGCTCCTGGGTGCCAGCCTCAGGAGGGGCATCTTCCCGTTCCTTAATTTTTGCATTAATTTTTTTTTTTTTTTTTTTTTTTTGCAGCCTACTCCAGAGCAATCCCCTCCCTGCAGAGCAGCAACTCCCGCTCCGGAGGGAGGCTGAAATAAACGGGAAGCAGGAGATGCTGTGGCCTTGCGGAGGAAGCGAGGCTGCTGTTGCTGTTCTAAAGCACAGAAGCAAAGGCTGCTCTGTCTGGAACTATTTTTTTTTTTTTTTTAAAGTGGTGGTTCTCAAAAAGGGGAACAAACAAAGCACAGAAACCTCTCCCCTGCCACTGCCTGCCCTCCTGCAAAGGCCTTATTTGGGCAAGGCTGACGGTCGGGCTCATTTGCAACCAAAGAACTGGCCAGAACCACGTCCTTTTGCCTGCACTTCTTTGGTGGATCGCCCTGGGAGCCCCCGGACTTGGCCCCAGCCTGAAAAATCCTGTGGGACGCTGGTCCCTGCGCAGCACCGTTCTGCCCTGAGCAGAGACACCCTTGCAAAGCAAAAGGCTTCAGCTTGAAAGGACCCACCGGCCAGCGTGGAGGACGAGCTGGACCTGTTTAGAGAGATGGGACGGGGAGAAAGGAGCTGTGCCTGGAGGCAGAGCCATTTTGACACGAGAGGAAGCTCTGCCCACAGTGACGAGACGGTCGGATCAGCCGCTGCAGATTTTAACTCGCTTCATCGCCATCCACCAACTTCCAGGAAGGTGAGGCAAGCGATGCTGCCCCACTCCCACAGGAAACCTGCCCTCTTGGGAAGTCTGCAACCGCTCCGTGACTCCTCAGGAGCTGAGAAATGTCAGCGGGTACCTGTGCATCCTGCCCACGGCACCGTCACCACGTCAGCCCATCACCGCTGCTGGGAGGGGAGAGCAAGAGCTGGGGCGGCGCAAGTGGGTGCTGCTCCACCACGGTTGTTCAGGAAAGGAGTTGCTTCCTGGCCTGCCCCTCGCTGCAGCTGAGAGAAGTTGAAAACAGAAGCCCAGGCAAGCAGAACGTTTTGTGGGATGGTACCGATTCCATTTCATCACCGAAGTTAAAAAAAAAAAAAAGCACCTGGGAGAATTCGAGAGTTTCACTTTATCTAATTCAGCGATATCAGGGTTGTATTCAAAGATTAAACCCCAAAGCCACCTCTCCCGTGCTCACACGTACCACACACACCATTAAAGAAAAAAACCCAACCATCTGAAACCTCAAGCAGATTTAAAAACTGCTCTGCCCCAGAGGAGACTCTGAAGCAGATTTAAAAACCTCGCTGCCCAAGAGGAAACTGCCCTGTTCTCCCACGCGCATTCCAACGGCTTGAATCCCACACAGCTCCTGCTGCCCTCCCTTCCAGGTATGAAACCTTCTGGGTGCTGGTTTGCCCACTCCAGCATCATCCTGAGAACATGACTGAGGGCTGCCCGCTCAGCACCAAGGTCTGGCCACCAGGTTATTGCATTTTATAAGCCAGGTTAATTCTGCTTTGTACGCGCACGCCCACACCTCCAAAGGTCGGGAAGAAAAGACACGAGACCTCTCACTTGAGCTCCTCAGCCACTTCCAACCACACTGGGAGCAGGAAAAGCTGCAGAAGTATTTGGTCCTGGGTTTTTTTATAAAAGCAGATTGAGGGAAGAGGTGTGTCCATGGCTCTAGGGGACATCAGGGAATCAGCACCAGCTTTTGCAGGAGGAGGGAAAAACAGGACGTGGCAAACACCTGAGGTCACGGCCAGAGCTTAATAGAAGAGGGAGATTCTTTGAGCAATCCGAGAGGATCTTCAGGGAAAGAAACAGCTTCGTTAGTCCTTTAAACTCACGCTGGACAAGGGCATTTGATGTTTAGCCAGACAAAAGCCTCGGGAGGCAGCCAGGGCCCGGGGGAGGAAGGGCCCACCACGGGGTGGCTTTGAAGATGGAAGTCTTGGACCAAAGTCACTTCTACAAACACCGCTAAGGAGCACCGGAGACTTTGGCAACTGGAACTTCCCGATAAGTAGATAAGGACGGGGGCGGATTCCTGGCGGGAGCTTTGCTGCCAGAGGTCTCCGGGAAGGGATTAGTGGGAGGGCAGGGTGCTGCAGTAGGAAAGAGGCACGTTTCACCCTACACCAATCTCCCAGGACTGTTTTATCGGTCTCCCGAAAACCAAAACTAACCAAAAACGAGGGAAGGAGAAGCAGCCCAGGTGACACAGTCCGAGCTCTCTGCACAGCGAAGGCGTTGGCAACGCCGGCGTCTAGAAACGCTCTTCAGTGCTGCCTTCGTGCCCAGACTCTGATGGGACCAAGGCAGCTGAGATGTGACTGACCAACTCCATCGTGGCACAGAGAACACCAGGAACCTCCCCCCTGGATGGCTTAAAATAAAAGCCTTGGATTCTGAGCATCCTAGGAACACTCTGCCACCTTCCTCGGGGCAATTCCTCTCTGCTCAGAGAGGCAGCCAAATACTCAGTGCAAAATCCATTTGGTGACCCTCGGGAAGGATTTTGCTGCCACTCCGAGCAGTGATCTCGGCTCCTCACAGTGGGGGTTACAAGCAAATCCCTAAAAAGGGAAAACTCAGACCAAGAGGGCGCAGTTTTACCCTGTTTGGTGTTCAGATGGAGCAGTTCCACTCTTTTTTTCTTTTCACGAGCCCCTTCTCTCACCAGCAAGTTCATTTCTATGTCAGAAAGTGACCCCACAGCGTCTTCTGCAGAGGTGGACAGAGCTGTCCTGGGGAGGAAACACTGAAATCCTGGAGACCGCAAATAGACACCAGCACGTTCTGGCAACGAGGACGAGAGCAGCAGTAACGGGGCACGGGACATCCCAGCAGAGCGTTGTGGGACGGTGAGGACAGGCACCGGTGTCTGTAGCCACGGGACAGGCTGTGTCACCCCAAAGGGGCTAAGAGCCCAGGGCCAGGCTGGCTGCTGGGCACCGCTCCCCCCTGAGCACACTCCAGCAGGTGGCACTCGGAGCATCTTTCAACGTCCCAAATGCGTCTCTGTTCTGAAACAGGAAGGTGAGCGCCAAAGGGATCCATTTCACAAACACCCATTTCATAAACCCCTCAGTGGGAAGATTCAGCGCCCTCCGAACAGGAGGGATCTAGGAACTGATTAAGGGATGAGATCTTTTCTCCAGCAAAGCCTGAGGCTGAAGAAGGGAGAAGGCAGAAGGCGGCCTCGCGCAGCAGAGCTCCCCTGGCAAGGCAAGTCCTTCTGCTCCACAACATCCCTTTTGATCTGTTGTCACCCGACTCATTTGAACCGCAGCACCAAAATATCTGCTTTAAACCAGAGAGCTCTGGAGATGGAGAGAGCAGGGAGGCTCAGACACAGGCATCCCCTCCAGACTCCCCGGTCTCCTCCCTGCTCCTGGCTCTCTCCAAGGGCATTTTGGCACCAAATCCCGAGAGTTTCTTAGGAAAAAAAAAAAAAAAAAAAAAAAAAAAAAAAATCTC
>VWZK01002440.1:491679-506645 GCA_013396935.1 Baryphthengus martii | reverse complement strand
CAAGAGTTTCTTAAAAAAAAAAAAAAAAAAGAAAAAGATAAATAAAATCTCTCCACCCTTTCCAGGCACTACAAGCCACAGCTGGCTGGGATCAGCTGACAATGAGCAGTTTGGGCTCAAGATACAAGCTCAGGCAAAACATCTTCCCAAACCCCACCGAGACTTTCCGGGAGCTGCGAGAGAAGCGCTGGCAGCCCGCAGGACTTTGCACCCAGGCAAATGAGATGCCAGAGAGGAAAACACCTTTAACTGCCAGGAGATAAGGAACTACTTAATTATGCAGCTTCTACAGAACAAATTAGTCTCCATTTAGAAAGTGCAAAGGATACGGCCTCCCCTTCCTGCAGCTCTACCCACGTTTCCCAGCAAGGAGGAGAGATCCCCTCTCAGCAAATTCAGCTCAACTCATGGCTTGGTAGTGGTAAAAAACCAGGAGACCTCTTCCCAAGCTCATCTAAAAGAATATTCCTCTTAGGAAGCAGCATTAAAGGACTATCCTCCTTTTTTCGCTACTTTCAGTCCAGAAGATAAAAACCCTTCCTACCCGAATGACAAAAATGTTACCGCTGGTTTCACAACGGGAACCGACCTTTGTTTGCTGCCCCGGGAGTTATCGTGGGATGTGGAAACTATTCTCTATCGCAGGAACGCAGGAATTCCATACTCCTCCCACAGCGCACCCGCTGCCCGTGGTTTTCTTGTTGCAAGACACAGGAGAAGCGGTCTCAGGATTCGGGAAAGTCTTTGCTCGGTCCCTACCAGGATTTGGTCCCTGTGCTCTGGGAGGACCCAGCTCTCTCCCACCCTCCAGGAAGGACACACGTGTCAGATACGTTAAAAGCAAAGCGATCATCACATTTTCACGGTGCCTCTGAACTGCAGCAGTGTTAAAAGAATTAAAAAAAAAAATAAAAAAATGTCTAAAACACCCCCTGAGCTGCGTGTTGCTAACCCCCGAGAGAGAGAGCGGACGGGACGGGCACCGGCCGTAGCAAAGCACTATTTTTTCGTTGAATGCTTGTAAAAGATCCCGATGTTAGTCACGCCAAACACCGGGAATAACGCGCTTTGCCCTGTTCCACTAACGCATGAAAAAAATGATCGTTTAAGGAGCTTTTTTCTCCACCCTGCTCTGACCACAGAGCTCCCTTCCTGGTGCTACTGCACCAAAGGGATCACCCCTCCAAAGATCACCACCGATCCCGGTCCTGATGCTCCTGGCTGGTCTGATGATGGTGCAGAGCCTCCACCTCCCGCTCTCCGTAAGCGGACACTGCATATTCCCGGTCTGTAACCCGGCCAGCCCGAGCCATCCGGTTAAATAGACGGCGAGGAAATCGCTACCCCGGGTCTCAGAGCGCTTACGGGAGCACAAAGAGATTGCGTTCGCAGTCCCTTCGGTATTCCCAGGGCCACGCCACAAACTCTGCTGAGACTGAGGTTTCAAGTCCAAACGAGGGATTAACGCCTTCATTTTTCCGTATCCGAAGGGGTGACATTTCCCAGCTGCGCACCCCGGGACCGGCGAGGGAAGGACCTGGATTTCAGGCTGCGGTTGGGAAACTCTTTCTTGCCTCAGAGCGTCGTTGAGATGAGATCAGCTGGAGTTTCTGGGAGGCGATGCCTTTGCCTCCCTCGCCAGGGACACCGAGAGGGGCTTTTCCCAAGGGTGAAGGAGAAGGGCTCTGGGAATCTCCTCCCCCAGCAAGGGGCAACCAGAGAGGAAAAAAGGTTATTGAAGCTTCACCTGAAGCTATGGAAGCAATTTACTGCTCGAGTCAAAAGTAGATTTTGGCTTTCAAATAAATCCGAGACTTGTAGCGCTCCAGGAGCTTCAGGGAGACTGCTTCCGAGCGCAAGGAGAGCCCCAGATTGGCGTCCACGAAGCCAGTGAGCCTGCAATAACCCCAGCCAAGGGGCCTCAGAGCTCCCAGCTGCCAGGGTGACACACTCCAGGAGCCCCAAGGCTGCTCTGACCCCTTCGAAAAAAATCACATGTGAAGAAGTTCTTCAGTTTGAGCTCTTTGGGATCCTCTTCGGTGCCAGCTCTTTGCTGCCGTCCCTGGCACAGAGGCAGCTGCCACCACCCCATCCCCTGTGGTCAGTCTCCGTCTCCTTCGCCCTCGACCAGATTGAGGAATCTGTGACTCCCCCATCCCTCTGGGACGTGCCGGCAGAGCTCTGGCCTTGCTCACCCTTCCTCCTGGCTCCACAAAGAACTTGATTTCAGCAGTCCTGTGCCCTCTGCCCGCCCTACTCGGAGAGCTGGGAGGAGATGAGGAGAAGCTGGAAGGAGCAGCCCACGCTCTGCTGCAGCCTCAAGAACTCCTTTACCTCTGATGGGGGGATGGATGACACAGGTTTCCTCCAGGTACAGCACACAGTAAAAGATTCTGGGTTTTTTTTAATCTTTTTTCAGTAAAAGAAGTTTCCTGGAGGCAAAGCTTGAGGCAGTTTCTGTTAACTCAGGAGGGGGACAGAAACAGAAATGGAAGAGAAAGACCCGGAGCAGTTTGGATGGGTCGGCGCGTCGTGCGAGGGCTCTTTGAGCGCCGCTCGCCAGCTCTGCAGCCTCTGCCGCATTCCTCGTGTGCGAGTCCTGTAAACTGACCCCTCTTCAATTATTCATTAGAGTCTGCAGCTCATCAGAGACTCCGCTCCTCAAAGAGGCATTTATTTGTTATTTTTCCTAAGAGCTCAGAAGCTTGCTGTTAACCAGAGCCCGGCCTTGCCAAGGACGAGGAGCAAACGCTCCGGCAGGAGCGAGCCAGGCAGCTGTCAGGCATCGCTTCAAAAACAAACCCACTTGATTACTCAACTGACAAGATGGAGCAGGCAGTTTCCAACGAAGAGCTTCACCACTGACAGGCTGAAAAAGCCGCACGTTACGAGAGCGGCAAGATCTGCAGCCCGGTCCCTGCGGCGCTGAGGGGGAGGCAGATTTCCAGGCAGCATCACGCCCTGCTCGAGATGTTCTGCTCCCACCGGGTTATCCCTGATCACTGGGGGACCAGACTGGGCAGAGCGTTCTTGGCCAAGGGGTTGGAAGCCACAGAAGAGGGGCTGTGGGCAGAGGAGGGATTTGCTGAGGTACCTGTCCCTTCCCACGTTTGATAGCTTTCCAGTTCTTTCCGAGGAGACCTTCTTGTGGCCTTCCAGGATCTGAAGGGGACTACAAGAAAGATGGGGAGGGACTTTTGAGGATGTTGGGTAGTGATGGGACAAGGGGGAATGGATCCAAGCTAGAGGAGGGGAGATTTAGATTGGACATTAGGAAGAAGTTCTTCCCCAGGAGGGCGGTGAGACCCTGGCACAGGTTGCCCAGAGAGGTGATGGAAGCCCCATCCCTGGAAGTTTTGAAGGCCAGGCTGGATGGGGCTCTGGGCAACCTGCTCTAGTGGGAGGTGTCCCTGCCTGTAGCAGGGGGGTTGGAACTGGATGATCTTCAAGGTTCCTTCCAACCCTGACAATTCTATGACTCTATGATTCTGTGATTCTTGGAGAAAAGAGCAGCAGCAGCTGTGCAAACACACCGGGCCAGCTCCAAAGCAGAGCATTTCACTTGTTTGTTTTACAACCCTTCATGTTAAGAGGCCACGATTAGAGCGGCGTCCAGTACTGAGGAGGATCCCACCACCGGACGTGTCTCCTGCCTTGCCCTCAGCCTGGAGCCGGAGTCCACGTGCGATGCTGGCAGCACGCAGCCTACGCAACGAGATCCTTCCATCCCCTGGACACTAGCTGGGCACACAGGACTCGCCCCTTGGTGGCCAGCAGGTCTCAGATGGCTCTTTCTTCCCCCTACGCTGAGAAAAGAAGGTGCTTCAAGTTTTCCCTCTGACCATCCACTTAGTGACGCAGCTCCAGAGAAGACAAGACAACTGTCAGGGGATGTTTAGCCAGCTGGTGAAGGCCACAGCAGGACACCCAGTGCAAAGTCTGGATGAAGGAGGGAGATGGACAGCTGGAGAGCGGAGTTGTGAGAAGCACTACCACAGGACGCGGTGATGGAGCAGCGCAAAGCTTTCCTCTCTCACATCCTGCTGGAAAACGGTGAAGAATTCCCAGTTCATCAGATCAGAGCAGAATTCCTCATGAGCAGCGAAGTCCAGCCTGCAGGAAAGTCTCTCCAAGCACAACCCGTTTGCAGGTGGGAGTGAAGAGCTGGGCTCAAGCACCTCGGCGAGGTGCAGGAGGAGAGGCAGCAAAACCAAGAACCAGCCTTGTTTCTAACATCCATCGACTGCTACAGAACCACAGGGAGGACTGGCACAGAGCTGGCACGGGGAGGTGGCCACAACCCTCCTTCCTCCAGCTCACCCCAAGGAATTACAGTTCAGAGCTGCAACTGGATGTTGTCAGTACCAGAGGCTTCCAGAGGGGTGCTTCCCCCAGAACCACACAAACCAGTGCCAACGGCAGCGATGTGGGTTTTTCTCTGGCCAGAAGCGTCCACGTCCAGGGTTCCTGCCTCCTCACTTTTCTGTGAGCTTTACCTGGTGAGGACACAGAGCTCTGGGGGTCTGGGAAAGAGCCGGGTCCTCCCCCCTGCCTCAGCCCCACTGGGATTTGCTGTCTCACTGCAGGGCTCGGCCGGAGCCCGTGGGGCACCCCACGCCCGGTGCGCAGCAGAGCAAAGCCCTCGCTCCGGTCTCAAAGGTCTCTTTTATGGTGCAAAGCAAAGCTGGAAGAGGTTACTTATTCACTTCCCCGGTTTTCCTCGCACACTGTGATTATCACTCAAGAACACGCTGATCAGCGCTCCCAGCCTGCACCAGCGAGCGAGTGGGCACACTCGGCACTGCCAATCCACTCCTCTGCTCTTCAATTAGGAGCTGATTTCGCTAATTGGGTGTCGTACTTCTATGTATAATTCCTCACACTTGGCACCTTTAGGGAGCACAAGCTCACCCCTCAGCCTGTAAAACCCCAGGTGTGAGAGGTTCCATTCTTCCAGTGAATTCAAGCCCTAGCTGAACAGGGACCAAGCCTCAGCCTACTTGCCAATTAAAATCTAAAGAAGACAGGAGAGAACGAGGTTCGGCACCTAGGGACCAAAGCACACCGTGGCCGATTAGCCCCTGGGGCAGAGCAGCTTTGGAGAGCAAGGCAAGAGACCTATTTTGCTCCCAACCTGCACAGAGACACGACAGAGGTGAACCCAACAGAAGATGCTTCTCTCAACAAAGGAAATGGAAGAGGAAGAAAGCAGAGCCTGAGCTCTTTGTGATGCAGAGGGTGCTGGAGCAGGAGTCCTGCTCCACAAGCATTGGTCCAGGCTCCTCTGCCACCAGGATGGATGTGAAAGAGGAGCTCTGCTGTTCAGCTGCCCGCAGGTGTTGTGCTGAAACCTTGCGCTCGCTGTCAGGAGAGGGTTTGGCTTGGAATTCCTTCTGGCCACAGAGCTGGAAAGCTGCTGGAGCGGCCCTGACTGCAAACCCAGGCTCCTTTCCCTGCGACCACACAAAGCTGAGGCAGACGCTCCAGGCCAGCTCTGCCCAGCCCGCGGGATCTTGCGGACATCTCCAAGATACGCGGCTAAATGCACCGAGGTACGACGACTTGCAGGGACTCGTGTACCGCAATTGTTCTTGAAAGGTGGGAATCCACACAGGATTCCACAAGAAGTTGTGAAATGCACCAGCTCTCCTCGGGAGGAAGCTGACTTGGAGCCACAAAGGCAGCCAGAAAGTACCAGATGGCAGCCAACCCGGCCCAAAACGTCCCCTGGCTACCTCTGCGGTGACCATGTCACCGTGTTTCGCGCCCAGACACCCTAACGTGTGACAACAGCAGCCGAGATGGTGACAGAGGCGTTAGACGGCCTCATTTTTGTGCTACCAGCTGAGAAGTCCCCAACTCTTTTGAGGAGCTCTCAGATTTCCCTCCTTTGCTTATAGAGGAGGCAAATAACGATCGTCTTTCTGACAGCACCCGACGTACGGGGACGTGGGGGACGCCACGCGGCACTTTCTGCGCGGGCGTTGAGTAACCGCCGCTGTCGCCGCTTCTGGCTATTTTTAGAAGAGATCACGGAATCAGCCGCAAAAGGAGAGCGAGGACAAAACCTAGAATAAAGGTGCCTCTTCTCCTTACAGCTCTCCGCGCTCAGACGGGCGCAGGAGAGATCCCGAGCAACCTTCAGCAACCTCAGATGTTTCCTGCCGCTGACTTCTCCTCCTTCCTTAGTCCTTGCTGCAGTGGAAGGTATGTGTTTATAGGAGGGATTGCATTTGCGCTGGGAGAGAACGTACCTTGTACAAACTTGGGAGAAAAACGCGACCGAGGTTATTTCAGGAGCACCGCAGAAGGGCTTCGTGCGTCCGAAAGTTACCGAAAATGGGATTGTCGCGCACCCCCCGCAGGCGTTTTGGCCGCGGTGCCTTGGAAAAGTGGAAAGCAGGACACCTGCACGTAGCACAGGCCTCCTGTGGTTTCTCTGCCGTGGGACATCGGAGAAGTCTCCTGCTGCTCTTCTCCAGATCCCTGCAACGGGAGCTCCTCTCTGCAACGGGGACGTCCCGTCCCTGTCCCACACAGGGACACACACAGAGCAGCAAAGAGAACCCCAAGTGCTTTTTTGGCTTCTATCTCATGATCTTTCTGTGGGGCTGCACCTACAGATGGAATCAGCCAGGCTTTGTCCCGGCGATGTCCTTCCAAGAAAAAAAGTCTTCGGTTGTTTTTAAAGCAACATCCTTCAGCAGCTTTTACAGGAGGGCAGTTTAGCCAAGGGTTTGAAGATGAAAGAGGCAAAGTCTCAAGCTTTATAAACCCAGCTGGAATCCAACCAGAAGAGATAGATTTCCCCCCTCTATGCCAGAGATGCAGGCACAGAGAAGAACCGTAAAACCACGACTCTCAGGGGAGGGAAGTGCACAGTCTCATTGACCTGAGCTCGTTTGACCCACACCACATTTCTTTCCGGGCTGCTGGAAAGCTGCCAGTCCAGCAACCGGGACAGAAATACAGAACAGGTAGTCGAGATGCGGCGGCAATGCTGCAAGTCCGGCATAAGCTCCTGGAAAAGAACTGGCTAAGGAGGAGACAATTGTTTTTCAGGTTTAAAATTTCTCGTACTAAAAATACGACAGCAACCAACTGGAAAAACAATACAATGGCCTTTAGCACGGACGATGATTCAGAGAGAGAAACTGCTACAGGGTGCTCGCTGATGGTAAGAGGCAGGACAAACTCCTGACAACCCGTTCGGCAAGGTCTCCCAAGCCAAATCAAACATGTTGTGTCATTCTTCACGGTTACAGCACGTACGTAGCAGAAAAGGAAATCCTGAAAGGCTCACGATTTCAAGGTACTGAAATGGCTCTTCTGCCCTGCCCAGCGTCCTGCAGGACAGAGGAGGGTGGGCCCGGGTAGGAAATACCCACGCTAACATCACCACCCCTGGTCTTGGACTCAGAGAGGGCTCACACCACAGAAACCAAGCCCTTCCTGCGTGCGGAGCAGGAAGAGCTTGAAGTGTCTGAAGAAGATCTAGCAGATCCAGAGCCTTGTCCAACACATGGAAGACAGCAGCCCAATTCCCTCTACCATTCCCAGCTGACGTTAGCGAGGATGCAGAGGGCAACTTGGCAGGAGCAGAGCTTCTCCCAGCCCCACCGAGGCAAAAGAATAAACAGATACCAGGCGCTCAGCAAGAGCGGCTGTGCCAAAACCATCAAATACTCTGGTATTTCTCATCCCGTCTGGCAAGGTCACGACACAGAGAAGGGTGTAAAGACGGCACCGAAGCACCCCAGGGATTCTCACCTCCAACCCTCTGCTACGGCCCCCGCTCCGCCTCCCGTGTGCTGGTCTGAGGCGGCCCTTTGGGAAACTTTCTGGATACATTTGGGTGACCAAAGGGACAGGAAGAAAGAGGGTTTATCTTTTCTTTCCCTTTACTTCAGTCCCTTGCCCTCCCACGTGCGCTCATCCAGATTACAAAGAAGCAGCAGCAGCTTACAGGGTTTAAAAATAGCTGTTTCCAACCCCTTCACCAAGCCAGCTCACACCCTACACGCAGCTCGGAGGGATGACTTAAGAGACGTAACCCCAGAGCATTTTTACCTTGGCTGGAGGATTCCCACCATCTTCCGGAGCAGTCTGCCCATTCTGCAAAAGAAAAGAACCTGCCATTAGCACACGCCGGGCCTGGGACCGCTCCTCACGTGTCCTTACCAGGGCTTGGAGAGCCCTTCATGCAGGACAAATGGAGGTCACTGCTTTCAGACACAGTACAAGGTGATCGAATGCTCCTCATACACCCAGGAGACGCTTTCTGCCAAGGGAAAAAAAAAATTGTTTAACAAAGAAGTCTCTTCCTCAAAGACTTTCCACGCTCCCTGCATCAGAAATAAGGGCTTATTCGCCGACCGTCGCTGGTGGGGCAAACGGCTCCCCTGTGCTCCTCAGGCATGGATCCCCAGAGCGGTGGGTACAGGAGTCCCACCCTTGGCACCACGTGCTGCAGAAACGGCTCTAGAGACACAGCCTCGTGGTTGCACCATCCCACCTCCTGCACCCACATTGTGGCCACCCCCTCCCCACTGCTGCTCTGGGACTACTGGAAGAAGCAGTCTTGATAGGGCAAGAACTGGCCTCAAGGTGCCCCAAGGGAGGCTTAGGTTGGAGCTGAGGAACAATTTCTGCCCCTTTGGGGTTGTCCAGGCCTGGCCCAGGCTGCCCAGGGCAGGGCTGGAGTCTCCATGATCCCTGGAGGGGTTTCCAATCCGTGAAGATGTGGTGCTGAGGGACAGGGCTCAGTGGTGCCCTGGCAGCAATGGGTTGGACTTGATGACCTGAGAGGTCTTTTCCAATCAAAACAACTGTTTCTAAGCAAGCAGAAGAGATCAGATGAAGACAGGAAAGCAGTGCTAGAGCGCAGTCAACAGCCATTTTACCGTGACGTTGGCTTGAATATGAACATTTCTCAGTTATTTATTACCCTATCGCAGCTGATACCGTTGCAGGAAAACCTGCCCCACCTGCCTGGCTCCAGGTCACCTCAGGCTGGCAAGTCCAGTTTCTGGAGCTCTGTACAAAGTCACAGCAGGTGACTTAGCATCAGCCAGTCACACTCGGCGCCGAACCAAAGGCGTATCAGGTTCAGCACGGCACCGTGCCTGGAGAAGCCGGCGGGAGCCAAAGGGGGTGGGATTTAATTCCACGTAGCTACTCAGAGCAGGGTGAGCACGTACGAAAGGTTTTCTGCAGACTGTGGAAAAAGACAAGGGCAAGAAGATTTTGCTTTGACATCTCTTTGCGCTGCAGTCTCCGGCTCCAAAAATCCCGGAATTCCTCTCTTTCTTAGAGAGAATAAGGGAAATTTAGTCACTCCTCTGCAGATGTTGTGATGCGAGAGAAGAGGTGCAATGCAATTGCATTTCAGCCTCAGATTCGTAGCTGAATGCCCGGGTTTGAGAGCTTTTCAGGAATTAACAGAAACAAAGCCAGTTCCTTTCCTGGAAAAGCAAGAGGACATCAACCTGACATCTGTTTTAGGACTCCACCACCCCCTTCTCCCCCTCGGGCCAAATTGAACTTACTTCCTTTTAACACAAAGCAAAACTTGTAATTGCTGCTCTTGAGAGAGCTTTGGGGCTGCTGAGAAAACCTCCCTCTAAGGCTTCACCGGCTTTCTACGACGTTCCCTGGGTGCTGCCAAGTTCACACTCTTCTTTCTGCTTTACAGCAGCTCATCGCTGCTGGTTTCAAACCGCTTGGCTACCTGCTCCTGGCGAGCTCACAATCAAAGGTGCAACGTTAAAGAGCTAAATTGAAGCACGAGTTTAGTTTACGGATACTTCAAATCCACAGATAATAGTCCAGAGTCTCCATATACAGTTTAAACCCATCATTTCTTGTGATGGGACAAGGGGTGATGGGTTTAAATTAAAAAAAAGAGGGAGAATTAGATGAGATAGAAGGAAGAGTTTTTTGCTGCTGAGGGTGGGGAGAGCCTGGCCCAGGTTGCCCCGAGAGGTGGTCGCTGCCCCATCCCTGGCCCCTTTGCAGGGGAGGTTGGATGGGGCTCTGAGCAACCTGCTCTAGTTGCAGATGTCCCTGCTTCCTGCAGGGAGGTTGCACCAGATGACCTTGGAAGACCCCTTCCCACCCAAACCAGTCTGGGATTCTATAATATGTCCTCATATTTAGGTCTCTCCGCTCCCACCTCAGCCCAACCCGTGCTGCCTGTAGCACCTCAGAGTAAGACGCTGGAGTAGCAACCATCATACCAGCTGGGGAGACGACCACCTGCCTCTCGACCTGATGCTGGCCTGCAAGATTTACATTTACATGGATCCTCTCCGAGCTCCACAACTCGCCCCTCCAGTTCAAGCATCACCTTAGAAACTGGGCTTAAGTTCCTAAGTATTTTCAGCCTATGACTGAAGAAAGCAAAAGCAGCACCACATAAGCCAAGTTCTTCCAGAGGAACATCACCCTGATGTTTACACCGAGCTCTCGGTGCCGTTAGCACACAGAATAGCTGCGAAGTGAAGTAAGGCCTCGTGTTTACGTAGAGCCTCCACAAAGAGGGAGGAGAGGAGAGGAGAGGCTGTGCTCGAGATAACCAGACTTGGAAACACGCGTTACGTTTGCTGGCTCAGCTCTCGCCCATCAACAATTCGTAACTCGCTGCTAATCCAAACCATAGTTCAGGGGAGGCTGTTTATGTCTAAAACAGCTTAAGAAGCAGAATTTCCATGTTGGACAGAGGGAAGTAGTGCCTGGCTCGTGGTCTGGAGCACAGATCTATAAGGCACGTGTCAGGAGAGGGGCAAGTCGAAGCCTGAGACAAGGTTTTCAGTTCCCTTGAGAAGACCAACACAGGGTCTGTCCAAACCTTCAGCTTCAAGGATAAGGTAGGAGACACCAGGTGCTACCTGTGGACCTGCCAGAGGTTTTGGAGTGATGCGTTTCATTAGCTCCCTACCCCGAGGAACACTTGCCCTGCACGCTTCTGTCGACAGAAACCCATCCTCCCTGGGGATGGAAGAGATGTGGAAAGAAAGAGAACAGTTTCCACACCAGGGAGGTTTCCTGGGCACGTAGGTCCACGGTCTTAGAGGGATGAAGCTCCTCATAAAAGAGTCCCTTTCTCAAGCTGACATAAAGCAGATGCGTAAGGAGAGAATTACAGCATTTAGAGCCAAGTGTTTTCCTTTCACCCCAGAGCAAAGCCAGTCCTTATTCCCTCATATGGAATTCAAGAGCCATTTCTAAGCACCCGAGATGAAAACACACTCAGAGCTGCAGACCCGTCGCCTCCCGAGGTAAAACGCGGCCGTTAGCTCTACTCGCAGCGGGCAGACATAGTTGGTGGGTTCCTTGGTTTGACATTTGTCTCCTTCAAACACTTTCTGGCTGCATTCCCCCCGCGTACCACGCACCGCGCGCCTTCGCCTCCCTGCCAGATGCCCTCTTAGAGCACATTGTTCTCGGGGTTGGAAAGGAGCCTCCTGAATATTCTACTCCGAGAGCAACCCCGAGGATCTCCCTGCAGGCAGTGACCAGGCAACACCTGCTGCAGGAGGGAGGCCTGGCTCTTCTGGATGCCCAAGGCACCAAGGAGCTGATGCAGACGGTGGCGGGGCAGGGCTTGGGCTATCAAGGAAGCGGTGGCACGAGCCTCACCGGGGGCCGGCAGCCCGTCCCTGCAGCTTTCCAGCCAGCCCCGCTCCGAGACGAGCGGAAATGGGGATTAAAGAGCTAATCTGAGGGGCACGTGGAGCGGCAGCCTGGCAGCGAGGGCACCTCTGGGCGAGCGACGGCTCAAACGGCCCGAGAGGTAACGCGAAAGCCCTTCCGCACACGCGCGGCTCTAAGAAGTTTTCTTAAGAGCGGGCAGAAAAGCGCACGGGAAAACAAGCGCGTTCGGTTACGCAACCGCCGGCCTGGCTGAACTTGGGAGATATTTATCTTAGGACATCTTGCATTTTCAATCCCTTTAATTCCACGTAATCCGCAGCACAGGAGGCAATTTACGGAACAGGCCGGCGTCGCTCTGAACGGAAAGCGGGACGAGCGGCACCCCTGGCAGGAGCGCGCGCGAGCGTGCCCGCTCCAGCTGCCATCGAGGGCTGCGCGCTCGACTTAGCGCCGTCAGCACGAGTCATCCCGGGGCATCCCGACTGCTATTCCTGGACCTCCAGGTTTTGAATTTATCGCTTCGGAGACACCCCACAGACAGCAGAAGGGGCCTGGGTAGCTAGAGGTGCTTTCACCCAAGTTGGATGAAGCTTTCCAGCAAGGAGGAGTTGGAGGAGAAACTCTTCAAGTTAGAGCTTCTGATAGTTTGACACAAATCCGCTGCAGTTTATAATTATTATTATTAAGAAGTGGAATTTATGGATTTTGCCTATTGCAGTTCAGAGAAAGGAAACGATTCTGCAAACCGAACCATCTCCATAAGAACTCGCGTAGCCTGGACAGCACAAGGCTCATCAGAGGCGACCGTCGCTCGGCTTCCTCCCCTATCTTTTGATCACGGTTTTACGAGCTGCTCAGCTAAGATACTGGAAAAAGAGAGAGGTATTCACGGATAGCTCCTGCTCAGTAAAGGATGATCCACGTATACAGGCAGAAATAATTAGCTTGAAGTGGTTGGATTTGGCGTAATCCCACGTCAGCAGCGTTGCTGTACGTTTGCGTAACGAGACAAGAGTTGAAAGAGAAGCGAGGCCCCGATGACAGCATCCATCGCTATGGTGATGAAGTCATTCAACACCGCTCTCTCGCTTGTCCTCTGCCCCAGTCAGGTTTTTCTACTACATAAGCAATATTCTGAATAATAGAAGCAGCAGAGAGAACAGGGGAGGGAAAAAAAAAAAAAAGGAGGAAAGAGTACTACGAAGATAGCTCAGTCCCCAGGACTCGTCTCTCACAAGGGATCAGTTCAAGCTCCCGCTGCCACCCACTCCCACGCATTTCCCCAGCACAGCTCCGGGCTGAGCTCTGAGGGGGCTCCAGCCCTGACCCGTGCCCAGCAGCGGATGGATGGCCAGTGGAAAAACCCAACTCTCTTAACAAAGGGAGCGATGCCTTCACCAGTGCGGTGACAGCACCTCTGCTCTCATGACTCAGAAAGCAAAGGTTGGAGGGAGCCGGTTTCTAACCTGGATGGCAAAGATCCCAGGGCAATTTACGTAACAGGCGTTCCAGAAAAGTCTCCTTGGATTCTCAGTGGTGCCACCTTGCCCAGGAGAGGTGTAAACTTTCTCCTACCCTTGGCAATTTTAACCTCAAAGCGGAAAACTCCCCTCCACGCCCAAGTCCCTCTCTGCTGTTCACAGATCTCAGGGAACCCTCCAACACCTGGCCCAGGCAGTGACAGCCACGTTTGGAGGTGAAGAACATCCATATTATTTTCCTCAATGGAGTCAACTGCACATACCTGCTCACCCTAAAACGACGAGAAGTGAATTGCTATTGTCCCACTTGCGATCCTGAGAGGTAAAAAGACCGATCTGCAGAAATATCACCCGAAAGAAGCTCCTGACCCTGACCCAGGGCTCTGGCCCAAGGTGAGATGGGGGAAGGGGACAGCTCAGAAGCCAGAGGCTGGTCCTCCAGTTTCAGTTTACAGTGAATGCAACAGGGAAATCACTCCTTGCTGCTGCCGTCATCTTCGCCGTCAACTCGGGCTGCCGAACGCGCCGAACTCTCCCCGAGCTGATGCGTTTCCGCTCAGCAGGGATCCCGTGATGCTGACACAGCGCCTGCCTGGCACCTGCGAGACCTGGGATTAAGTACTAAATGAATCTGGCCCACGGCGTTCACCGCCTTGGGCACTGGCGTTAGTTTCCTCCCATTACGAGCCTAGTTGCGTTTCCCGGCTTTTCAGGCTATCTTCCGACTTCGGAAGAGAGAAACCACAAACGAAAAGCCCTGTCTCGCAGCAATAACCTACACCCTGGCGCTGGGCGCACGACGGGGTGTCAGGAATCGCGACCGAATCACCGCAGGACATCCCTCCTCTCCCACCTTCCAGCACAAACCCATCCTCATGACTCAAGCAATGCTTTGGAGCAGATGCTCTTACCCCACCGCACCGTCGTGCCAGTTGTCTGGCACCCACAGCATGGGGGGACCCTCAGCACAGCACCCCAACCCACGTGGGGGGTCTTTAAGGAGAAGAAAATCAGGCACCCACGCCTCTGCTCGCCAGCGGACCTCCCTGCTGTCACTGCTGCCTCCGCTCAACGCGGAGATCTCTTATGGGACAATTTTAAACGGGATGAGCAAATCTGACCCATTCACCACCACGACATCCCTCAGCACGACGGTATCGAATCCACCCAAACCGATGGGAAAGCACCAAGGTCGGAGTAAACATCTGGCACAACTCCCCCTGAACCTTCTGCTTTCTCCGGGAGAGTTGCTAGTTCCAATTTGGAGAAGATGTTTAAGTAAAGAGTGCCAGAGCACAGTGCCTCAGCTGGCCGCTCGGCAACGGCTGAAAACTGCTCCGAGCCGTCCCTTTATTCTGAAATGGCTGTGATGCGAGCCTGCAGATGTGGACAGCTGCTGCACACCCTCCTGCACATCTGGCTTGGAGGTCTTAAATAGAAGGAAAAGAGCAAAGCAAGAGGGAAGCGCAGGCGTCCAGCAAAGCGACCCAAAGCCGTAATCAGAGTTCGAAATGTGGGCCTGTGAGAGCATGGAGGCTTGGGGAGATGGACGGTGGGGCAGCCTAGAGGAGAAAGACCCCAAATCCGAGACATTTATTCCCTGGGCCTTCAGCAGGAACCGTTCTCCTCTATCTCTAGAAGGATATTTAGGAGCACACTGCTCACGCTCCACAAATAATCAAAGCCTGCAAGGGCAGCACCGCAGCCGGGAAGCTCCCCAAGCACACAGCTCCGGCCGGTCTCGACCCACCCCACCCGGGGCAGCCGACCCACCCTCCGGGGGTCACCGAATCCCCCGCAACACACACGCGAGCCCCGGGCAGCCGCGAC
>VWZK01002440.1:471082-491520 GCA_013396935.1 Baryphthengus martii | reverse complement strand
GGGTTGGGCGAGCCCGGCGGATCGATGCGCTGGGGGATGTGGGCGGCCGGAGGCAGCCGGCGAGCAGCTCGCCCGGCGTGCGGGGGGGATTCGGGGACAAAGCTGCCGAGCTGTGCGTGGATGCCACATGCATCCTCCTGCGGGCAGGAGGAGCGGTCAGGGATGAATCATAGAATCGTTTGGGTTGGAAGAGACCTTAAAAGATCATCTCGTTCCAGCCCCCTAGAGCAGGTTGCTCAGAGCTCTGGCCAACCTCACTTGGAATGGTTCCAGGGACAGGGCAGAGACCCTGGGCAAGGGTCTCACCACTCTCACAGCGAAGAGTTTCTTCCTTACATCTAATCTAAATCCACCCTCTTTCAGCTTAAAGCCATTAGCCCTTGTCCTATCACCACAAACCCTTGTAAAAAGCCCTTCTCCAGCTTTCTTCTAGGCCCCCTAGAAGTACTGAAAGCTCACAAAAAGGTCTCCCTGAAACCTCCCCTTCTCCAGACTGAACAACCCCAACTCCCTCAGCCTGTCCTCATAGAAGATCCTTCCCCCATCAGCTGCACCCTTCCCTGGGCGCTTTGCCCTGACAAATTCTGGATGTGAACAAATCTTAAAACCTCCTGACTCCTCACCAGGTGAGAGGGGCAGTCAGCTGTGCATTCCTGTCTAGCAAGGGGATCCTCAAGGCACCACGAACACCTCAACACCATGTACTGAAAAATACACCCAGTGTCCCACACTTCTGTGCCCTGGAAGGATTATTTTTTCGCCCTAGGAGCATTCAGCTGTTTCACTTGCACACACAACACCATGTAGTAGCATCACCAGAAGAAGAGGTGGTGAGGAGAAACTCGGTGAAACAATTCAGATACCGCTGCTCAAAGCAGGAAACTGCTCTGGGAAATCCGGATTCCAAGTTTGAGATGTGCAATGAGTCACCGCTCACCACCGCCTGCGGCGCCTCCCCCCGCCTTCCCTACAAAACATGGATAAAAAAAACATACCCACCTTTCAAGGGTGTTTGGAGAGCCTCAGAGGAAAGGTGCCTTAAGCACTTGAGCAGCTTAAGTGCCCCAAGTGTTCATAATTCCCGGTTATTCTCACCTGATGGGCTTCTCAAATAGGGAAAAATTCTCTTCTACTCCCATTTTACCAACCCCCAAAGCACCATGTTTTCATTTTTCATTATAAAATTATATTAAAAAAATACAACCAACCAATCAACTATTTTTTTTTTAACAAGGTGCATCGTTAAGGGGTGACCTCATCAAGGTGTGGCTCGAAATACTTAATGAGCTTAAGTGAAAGCGTGTCCAACTGGGGACCTGCCTTCCGGGGGCAGCCAGGGCTCTACAGCCCTTCACCCTTAACCTGTTCCGAGAGGGCAGCGAGCTCTGAATTAGGACAAAGCCCAAAGCTTTGAAAAATTCCAGTTAATCTCCACAGCACTTGAAGCTAATCTGTAAATAAATCATCAGCAGGACTTGCTCATGATTTTAGGCTAGAGATGTCATCTTTTTTTTTTGCAGGGACAGGGGATTCGAGGGTAGAAAATTCCCCTGGTGACAGCAAGTGTTTGAGCCGAGCCTGGGAACTGCTGTCTGGGAGCCCCCTCTCTGTGCCATCAGCTTTGGAGCCCCAGATGAAAACATTTAAATAACACAAATCCACCCAACTGGTACTAAGTGAGGTCCTGTTATAGCCAATTAAACTCATGTCACTTACTGTTGGGGCAAGCTGAAGCAGATCTTGCGGAGAGTTACTCATCCAGCTCCAAAGCTGTCCCTAATTCCCCCTTATTGCCTGGTACACGATGTGCCGTCTGGTGACATCCATCCTCCAGCTGCTGCAACCTGCTTTAAACGGCATCAGGAACACGATGATGTCAATACCAGTGTCCCATTTACCTTCTTATTTGTTTGCAAAACACATCTCCCTTTCCTTCGGCAACCCCAGCTCCCTCAGCCGCTCCTCCCCACGCTCCTGCTCCAGACCCTTCCCCAGCTCCGTTGCCCTTCTCTGGCCACGCTCCAGCCCCTCCAGGTCCTTCTGGGAGGGAGGGGCCCAAAACTGACCCCAGGATTCGAGGGGCGGCCTCCCCAGTGCCCAGTCCAGGGGGATGATCCCTGCCCTGGCCCTGCTGCCCACACCAGTGCTGACCCAGCCAGGATGCCGGGGGCTTCTTGGCCACCTGGGTACCCCCTGGCTCATCTTCATCCAGCTGTTGACCAACACCCTCAGATCCTTTCCTGACGGGCAGTTTCCAGCCACTCTACTCCAACCTAGAGTGTTGCAGGGGGTTGTTGTGACCCAAGTGCAAGACCCAACCGTTGGCCTTGTTGAATCTCATCTCATTGGCCTTGGACCATTGATCCAGCTTGGCCAGATCCCCCCTGTAGAGCCTCCCTATCTGCAAAGCAGATCAACACATCCACCCAGCTCGGTGTCATCAAGTCAGTTTAAGCCACGGTGAGAGGCACAACGGCCACTTCCCATCAGGTGAGCCACCAAATGCCTCCCAGCTTCCAAGGAAGGTTACGTACGTGTGGAATTCGGGCAGGATCAGATGCTGAGCAGTTCCCTGTAATCTCAGCCAGGCTGGGCATGAACTCCTGGGAAATTTCTGACTCCAAGGTCACGACCGTTACTATAAACAGTAAAAAAAAAAAAAAAAGTGTTAAAATACATGACTTTTGAAGTGTTGAAAAGTTACAGGGCGGTACGGTAAACAGTAGAAAACCGCGTTTTCATTGTCAAGGTCACAGTGGAAGGTTAATGGGGAATATCCAGAGGAATCATTTGACAGGCAGAGCGAGGCCCAGCGCAATTCAGCGAGGGAAGGGAGACAGCAACCGCTGCTCCTTCCATCCCCTGGTAGGTCAATTGAGATGCAGAAAGTCCTTCATATTTCACCGCAGAAAGACAGGCAGGCTGCCCGTGAACTTGACAAAGGACAGAAATTATGTAGCTTCATGGAGCAACGACTTCTTTAGGGTGGGAAGAAAAAGCCATCTCTAAACCCCTGGAAATCAAACGCCCAAACTATCCTGCCCCCTTCTTTTAATAAAACAGCAAATTGAAGATCTTGGGGAGAGCATAAAGGACTTTGTGCACGATTATTCCTGCCATCTCTGAAGCTTTTATTAAAGGCTAAGAGAGGATTTTGCTGAGGTAGCTCTACAGTACCCTCAAAATGATACTCACAGCCCCCCCAAAAAACCCTAACTCAACACCACAGCAATCTGGCGGCGACGCCAGGTAGACGAGCGAGCTGAGGTGGCTCCAGCCCCAGCTCCAGGACTCAGAGAGAAGCTATCCAGCTACAAGCAGAGCTGCTAGAAGCTCTGTTATCAGACCGACCTTCCCTCGATTCCTGCACCAGAGAACGCTGAACGGTAGCTGATTAACAGAACCCGAAACGCGCCACATGATATTGCCGGTAAGTCCAGGGCAGGATGTCTGGGGAAGAGAAAATTGAGGCAGTTGTTTCCCCCAGGGTTTATTTCCTAGTCAAAGAACAGCTATAAAAAGCAGCTGCTATCCTGAAAGCAGGGTACAAAAAGCAGTCTTTGGAGCTGAAGAGCAGAGCCTGCTGTTTGGGTGAGCGTCGTGGTTAAATACGGTGATTAAAAGACGTACGCTGGCGTTTTTCTGAGACACTTGCAGGCTGGGGAGAGCCGCCGCCGTGGCAAACCGAGCCTCCTGCTCAGCCCACGGTCCCTCCTCTCAGGGTTGCCTTTGCTGGGGTTTTAGTTCGGTTTTCGAAACAAATCCTCCTCAAACACAACTGGATTTGAGGCTAACTGGAGGTATTTTTACAACAGTAGGTGTTTTTGCCTCTGCAGCTGGCGGGCTTTCGGTGTGAAAATGTTTCACTTTTCAGAGCAGCTGACAACAGGCGTTAAGTCAGTTTATCCCCAGAACAGGACTTCCAAAGTGGAGGTATCTGGGGGACATTGAAAAGAGTGTGGCCAGCAGGTCAAGGGAGGTTCTTCTCCCCCTCTACTCTGCCCCAGTGAGGCAACATCTGGAGTGTTGTGTCCAGTGCCGGACTCCCCAGGTCAAAAGGGGCAGGGAAATACTGGAGAGAGTCCAGCAGAGGCCACGAGGATGATGAAGGGACTGGAACATCTCTCTTGTGAGGAAAGGCTGAGAGCCCTGGAGAAGAGAAGGCTGAGAGGGGATCTTATTCATGTTTACAAATCTCTGAAGGGTGGATGTCAAGAGGAAGGGGCCAGGCTCTTCTCAGTGGTGCCCTGGGATAGGATGAGGGGCAACGGGCACAAACTGGAATCCAGGAAGTTCCACCTCAGTGCGAGGAGAAACTTCTGGCCCAGGCTGCCCAGAGAGGTGGTGGAGTCTCCTTTTCCAGAGGCTTTCCAGACCCACCTGGATCTGTTCCTGGGTGGCCTGCCCTGGGTGATCCTGCTCTGGCAGGGGGGTTGGACTCGATGATCTCCAGAGGTCCCTACCACTTTAGGATTCTGATATCAAGACTGGTCCTTACCCACGTTACCAGACCCAGTTTTCCCTTGTTATTCCCAAAGCTGCCCAAATGATTCTCCACCTCACCAGTAACCCAGTGCTCCCATGGCCTTTCTTTTCACCACAGCCAGGGAGGATCTCTCAGTATCCGCCTGCTTGGTGCTGTGCTGCTTTTACACAGGCTGAGAGAGTTGTGGTTATTCAGTCTGGAGAAGGGAAGGCTCCAAGGAGACCTTCTTGTGGCCTTCCAGGATCTGAAGGGGACCTACAAGAAAGCTGGGGAGGGATTGGGTAGTGATAGGACAAGGGGGAATGGATCCAAACTAGAGGAGGGGAGATTCAGATTGGACATTAGGAAGAAGTTCTGCCCCATGAGGGGGGTGAGAGCCTGGCACAGGTTGCCCAGAGAGGTGGTGGAAGCCCCATCCCTGGAAGTTTTGAAGGCCAGGCTGGATGGGGCTCTGAGCAGCCCCAGGGGGAGGTGTCCCTGCCCGTGGCAGGGAGGTTGGAACTCGATGATCTTCAAGGTTCCTTCCAACCCTGATGATTCGAGGATTCTGTGATTCTATATAAGGAAATGCCCAAAGCCGGCACGAGAGCTCGTGAGGCTGAGTCCCCAGTGGCTGCTCCAATTCACAGACGCGTGTAATCTGCTTTGTCTTTACGCCGAGACAGTCATTTAATTAGCGCTCACAGCAACCCCCGCTGTATTTTTAAGATTGACTAATCAGTTCCGTCGTCCGTTGTTATCCCCGCTGCGCTAATAGGGAAACTGAGTCACGTTTTCAATAGGTTGTCGAGTTGGAACTTGAACTCCACGTCCTGTCTTCTCATCCCCAGCGCTCCACTCACGATCTCATTTCCTTGTCTCTTCTGCTTTGTTTTCCCCACTACGAAGGAAGAGATGATAGATCACCTTGTTTTGATCCCAGGGACACGTTTTTCCTTTGCGTGGTACAACCATCACGCTGCAGACAGAAAGCAGGAGCCCTGGAAATGAGAAACTTTGGCGGCGTTTAACAGCACAAGTCCTTTTTTGCTTTTCTGAACCGATTTCTTTCCGTTCCTCAGCACCGTGTGCGACCGCAGCTGCCTCACACGCCAGCGTTTTCCAAGGCAGGCCCAGGCAGCGGTCGGAATGCAGAATCCACCCCACAGCAGGCAGCGGGATGAAGAGCTCCTCGGGCAGCTCTCCTTCCCCTGGACAGGCTTTGTGCAGACTGAGGTTTATTCCAAGAGCAAACACCTTGAACCTCTGCCAGCACTTCCTGCAAAGGTGAGCACCGTGCATTTCTGAAGGTGTCTAGCGTTATCCGAAAGCCTCTTTTTTTGGCAGAATAGATCGCATTTTGCCTGCTGGTTCTGCTAATTATCAGTCTGCCAAGGCCTATGTGGGGTTCCTGTAAACCACCCCGTCCCTCCACGGACCAGCTCTTCTGAAACACCTCCCAGGGAGATGTTTTCAGGCCCTGGCTGAAGCCCACACAGCTCACGCCAGGGGAGAGGTTTGCTAGCAGAGCCGATGAAGCTGCTGGCTCCGGGAAACGCGCCTCGTTTGTGAATTTTGCACCTATCTCTCAGGAACGCTGAACTGCGGCCAAGAGGTGCCGTGAGGAGAAGGACCCGTCGGAGCTGTGGGAAGGCAGGGGAGGCGACGGGGAAGGAGCTGCGAGGCAGCGAGGCCGTATCTGCTGGTTGTCATGGATACAATCGCTGCTGGTCTCCTGTATCAGTTACCTTCCCTTTCCTGGATGCAAAGAAACGAGCGGTAGTCTGCTCCGGTTCCTACGCAGGACACAACCCTTGACATCCAAAGCAAAGGAGAAAAGCAGCTGTTTCAAACCCAGACACCTCTTCTTACCACCGTCTGAGGGGAGGGTGGGAGGTGACTTGCATTTTCGGCATTCGAGCAGCGGTGAGTCTGACCGTGCTCTGCCCCAGTCGCACTCGCTTCTGACCTAACCTTTGGCTATTTCCTAGGGCCCCAGAGGAGCTGTTTCCACAGCCTTTGCTCTCACTCAGCCGTTTGGATTCCTGACAAATTGCTACGGACTCGGACTCCGCCGGCTGCACGCGCTTGCTGTTGCCTTGGCACACGCACCCGGGCACAACTCTGCAGGCTCCACTGACTTCCAGCTCCCTGTTCCGAAGGAAAAACCAGAGGTCAAGCACGGCCCAAACTACACCTGAAAAAGGGTTTTGCAAAGCCCCATATAAAATAGAAGCCATTGTTTTACCTCTCTCTTCCAGTTTAATTTTTAAAACAGGTTTGCAGCCCAGGTGGTGCGTTATTTCGAGCGAGTTATCCAGCAAATTTTGTTTTTCATTAGCATACAGCTATGTTTGGAGTTTATTCCAGGGTAGGGTTATGCAAAGGAGTGATAACATGAAAGGGAAAACGATTAGAAACTGTAAACAACAGTGAAACTGCCAGGCCTGTTTTCACTGTCCCCTGGCCGGGGAGAAAGCCAAGTAAACAGCAGTGCTAAGTACAGTTGGGTTTATGGTTCTTTTAGGTTTAACAACTCGTAAACAAGCAACGGAGCTTTTAAGTGGGTACAAATTAGATGCCATCAGTTTTGTGCTCCTTACAGAGCACGCAGGTCCCCGTTTCTCCAGGCAGGGCAGGGGAAAACAAAAGCACATTCCCACAGAAACCCAGCTCCAGGGAGAGGAAAATGTCATCCCAGTGTTCGCAGTCTCAAGCCTACCTCATGCCACAGAACAAGTCTCATCCTGCTTAATAGAGGGCACACACAAATTCTCACTCCTCATTACCCTGTTCCATACTTTGGGATGCCATCATTCAGTGGGGGAAAAAAAAAAAAAAAGAAACCATTTCAAAATTGGAAGCGAATTTCAGAAATCCTGATGCGACGCCCAAAGACCCCAGGGAACTATTTTCCTCAGGGGAAAAAAAAAACAAACTTTCTTGCTGGTTTGTTGGAGACCGACAGGCTCAGGACTGGGAATATTTCACTTCTCAGTCCTCTTACAAAACAGAGACTGTGGCAAATCCAGCCTTGAAAAGCCACATCCCCAAAATAACCAGAGAACTAACTTCCAAAACGTGAGGAATGATCCTGGCTGGGAAGATTTTGGCCTAACGACCAATTTTATTACATAGGAAGACATAACACAAGCACAATTTTTGAGAGGGGTGTAGGGAAGAGGTGCCTTCATCACTTAGGGAGAGAGAAGCAGGTCTGCATGATCTCTTCTACCACCACTTGTTTTCTGTATTTTCGGAGGGGTCGAAGGCAGCACAGATCTGCCTCAGCTGGCGTGCACGGTCAGGTAGCGGATGTACCTACACAGTGCTCAATGCTTTCCTTGTTGGAGAGCGAACAAAAGGTACAACCAGCTCAGAGATGTCAGAAACCTGATTACCTGGCAACATAAAAATCCATCTGTCCCTCATCAGCGCGACAAACCTCAGGTTCTGGCTCTTGGGTAGTCGGCAGCGTTGCAGGTCTCCCAGCGCACCGTAAAGTGGTGCAGAAATACAAGGTTGGCTCTTTGCTGCTTGACTATTTAAATTGCTCTTTTCCTCCTCACATCTTCACGATGAGTAAAAGGAAGGGAGCGTGGAGACAGCTCTTCAGAAGTTCTTCTCGCCACGAAAGGCACTTGAGGTTTTTGTTTGCAGTGCAAGGACTGTCCAGCCGGGCCTTTGCTGGCTCTCTGAGGAGGGGTTTGGTGCATTTTCCAACTAGGGAGTTTACCTGGAGTACTTACACCTCTGCTGCTGAGGGAGGAATCACTTGATCCTTAAACAGAAAAATCCTCTTTCAGAATTATTCTTTAGTGCCCATTGAGGCATTTGAAGTTCAGCCCGAAGGGTTTTCCGTTCGCAGGCTCAAAATCCGCCTGCCTGATCCTTGTGCGCTGCTCTCATTTCATTGTCATTCGCCAGAATTGCTCTGAAAAGAGAATTTCTAAGATCAAAAGCAAGAAGCTTACTTTTATTTTCCTTCTGCTAAACGTTACAGGCCCCCGTGCGATCAAAAGGCATCTCTTTGTTACGCTGCGGCTGCGTCTTTCCTCTGTCACTAGAAAGCGGGGAGGGTTGTGCTGCTCAGACAGACAAGTTTTACCACTGGGGACTAAATATCTTTCTACAGAGAAACGTCTCTCAAGGTTCACATTCAAGAACTCACAAAACAAGCACATAAAAATAAATTAAAACAACCAAAGACTGCTGAATGAACAGAAAACCCTCCAGCACCCAGCGCGCTCCAGGGACACATCCCCACCCGTCGCTGGGACCTCCCG
This sequence comes from Baryphthengus martii, assembly GCA_013396935.1. Taxonomy (NCBI): domain Eukaryota; kingdom Metazoa; phylum Chordata; class Aves; order Coraciiformes; family Momotidae; genus Baryphthengus; species Baryphthengus martii. The sequence continues at coordinate 482,769 of VWZK01002440.1, read as the reverse complement.
TCTCGCTCGCCTCTGCTTTGCTCTCGTGTGCGTCTCCAGTTGCTGAGGAACACTCATTTACAAAGCAAAAACTTGATTTAGCAGGTATTTTGTCACCCAGTGGATAGATAAAAGCCCCAGTACACGCTGTTTGATATCAGTACAGGTTTTGCCAGAGGCAGCGAGCGCTTTAAAAGGCTCCAACTCTGGAAGCGGGTTTGAGTTTTGCCACCGACTTCAGTGACAGCAAAAATGAGTCTTGTGTGGTAGGTCACGACTCCTTTCACTCTTTTCCCACAGGAAATCAGATATTTGCTCACAACCTGGTTTCAGAAAGTCCTGGCCACGCCTGCTGTCTTATTTTTTTCCCGTTTATAGTCTGTACAGAATCGGTTTCCCTCCCTCAACCTAAGAAGCCACTAACCAAATATTGGAGATAAACGTCCTCGTGGCAGCAGCCCAGCACAAGGCAGGGTGGAAACAGGGCCAGTGTGTTGGAAATGGATAATAAATAACATCTGACCCAACACTTTTTAACTCAAAACTCTTCTCTGGGGTATGCTACAGACCTTAAAATAGTACAAGAAAGAGAGTGCTATTAGCTGTTAGCGCTCCGTAACATCATACGCTTGTTGAAAGGTAATATTGATCAACAGAGATGGGAAACAGGTTTTTGGCAGCTGTTTGCCCAGCTCCTTGGAAATGAGTACGGGAGTTAATTACCAACGGACAAATGTCCCTTCGGCAAGATCACCAGCTAATTTCTGGCACAAGGTCTCCTGCTGCCAGGAGCGGTTTTGGAAGAGGAAGATACGGGATGAAATGGAAGGGTTTAAATATCATCCCTGTGCAGACAGAACTGGATGGGTTTAAGTATCTCACTATGGCCTTAGAAATTGATTGATGGGTAAAATGAAAGGGTTATGTCAGAAAGCAAACCAATAAGGAGCAGGAACAGGGTAAATCAGCCGACCTGGGGCATGGGTCAGTTGTCCTTTATAGCCCTGCAGTTTTTAGCACCAGGCACGGGGGAAATTGAGTTATTTGCCTCCCAATGTAAGATGGGGACTGTGTCTGAAACGCAAGAAACGTGCAGAACCCGAGTGTGGGCGAGGTGGTGATGCTGGAGGAATCCCTCTTGTGAGGAAAGGCGGGTATTGCACGGAGGCTTACCTAAGGCATGGGAACTGCTGCTGGGCCAGAGTCATGGTCATGGAATCGGTTGAGTGGAAAGGAATCTTTCAAGGTCCTTCAGCCCAACCCTNTCCTGGGATGAGGACTCCAGAGCTGGAACCTGCACTACAGGGTGGGTGTCCCCAGAGCATGGGAACAGAGGGGCAGGATCCCCTCCCTGACCTGCTGCCCACACTGCTGGGGACACAGCCCAGAATACAACTGACTTCTGGGCTGTGAACACACAGACACACAGACACACAGACACACACACTCACAGTGGCTGGGGCTGGTGGCTGCACACAGTATGAAGAAGCCACAGTTGTCTTCACCTCTGTCTAGTTGTGAGATGAGCTACCTGCTCAGCCACCGATTCTTCACACCGGGCAGGAACCCACCACCTTTGATTTCAAAAAATAAATCACTGCGCTTCTCATCGCTGCGGTGCACAACGGCAGCGGATGCAGAAAGTCAGAGCCGAGCACACCGCACGTGGGAAGGACCTTGGGATGACTTTGGAGCATTTTATCTTAAACAATCTGTTTACTGACGCATGGAGCCAGGCACCGTATAGAACAGAACCTGGCCGGGGCCAGCGCGCTTCAGTCCACACTCGCTCAGGCGGCCGGGGGCTGCCAGTCCGACCAGTCTCAGTGGGCGGAGGGAAGGATCTGTCAGCATTCCCAGTTCAGGGCTGAGCTGGCCTCGTTTTCCTCCTCAAATACAAACCATAAGCCCAGCTTAAGGCTGGCTCATCCTTGCTTTGCCGGTAGAAATTGTTTATTTGCCGAGTTAATCAGTAAAGGGGGTAAGGACCCTGGGTCTGCTCATTTTGCTAATCACTGAAGGTTTGTGATCCAGGAACTAGTGGAAACACAGTGACAGAGCCTGTTTCATGGAGACGTGGGAATAAAACCTACATCACATTTTTCCACACACAGTGCACACTCCAATATCCCCAAAACATTTGGTTTCAATGTTTGCTACATCTTCACGCCCCAGCGTTTATACTTGTGACTGGAAATCTCTGCCTTCTGCCTCGTCCTCCCTCGAATTCTGGGTGGTGTTTTGCCCAGTTCATCCAATTAATGTATAAATCCCTGCTCCAATAAATGCAGAACTCCCTGCCCCAGTAAATGCATAAATGCCCATCCCAATAAATGCATAAATCCCCGTCCCAAGCAAGTACTGAGAGCTGAGGAAAAGGAATGAGCTGGGCTTACCAGGAGCTCATCTTTCCGTTTTGCATCCACTTCAAGGAAGTCTCATGAGGGTGTCAAGTGCCTGACATGCAATCTCGCCTGCTCTGGGGAGCAGCCACTTCCTTCCCAACTTCACAGGCTGCTCCTTGGTAAAGGGAAACATGGAAAGCATGTGTTAGGAGGAGATAAGCCGATGACTAAGGTATTTCACAATGTAAAAGGTGAAGGAAAAGCAGCTCTCTGCGATTGATGGTGTTGCTTCAGCCCAAGAGATCTTATAGGACATTCTTGAGACCTACCAAATGGGATGCTGGTAGAAGCTGCTGGCTAGAAGGCCGAGCACGGGGTTTCACGGCCTCAGAAAAACCACACTAGCCAGGGTTTTCAGGAGCACCGTGAATTAGCACAAACATTACAATCTGATTTCCTTGATTTAGCCTGTAGAGAAAAAACAGACGCGCCCGAAATACCGGCACCTGAAAGAAGACGTGACGAAAAGCACAGGGACCTTTTCGGGAAAATATTATTTCTTTGAAGAATATTCTGTAACCTCAGGTTGAAAATTCAGCAAGTTTGATAGAAGTAGTTGATATCAACAAGCCTGGAAGTGACCAGGCTTATCCAACACCAATGTAAATCTGGATTTAGGATAAAGTATCCCTTCCTGAGTTGAGGACAGATGAGATTGATAGCAGCAGCTCTAGTTCAGGCTTAAACTTCCCGGGCATGTGCCTGAGCAGCTGCAATGACTGCCTGAGGAAGAAAAGGAATGGTCCAATGATTCTTAAAATAGAATGTGGGAAGCCTAAGTTCAAAGGCTTTGTGATACGGTGGAGAGGTTCGCTGCGAGATGGCAGCTATGCCTGTCAACCGGTGATGAACTCAGCACCCTGTCTGGATTTCGAGGAAAAAAACATAAAAACTGGAAAGCACTCTCACACTGTGGTTGTGTAGGGATGTTAGAGGGGCTCAGAGGGGACTCACGTTGCCCAGGCAATTGTTGTTTGTCTCCTGCTGATCCTCCCAAGGCGGCGGCGCGATGGAAGTCGCCGCGGGAGCTTCTCCCTCTTTCTAAACGCAAATAACACGCGTTAGATCATGATAAAGCAGGCTCCGGGCTGCCCAGTTTCTTCCCAGGCAGCTCGCACCGTGTTTGGACGCTGCCTGCCATTTGTTGGCTTCCAAGCACCCATTCTGTGTTTCCTGGTACCACCGTGTGGTGAAGGGAAGGAACAGGCTGTTAATCAAAGCCGTGTTAATGAGATAAACAGCACTACACAAATCCCCGGGTCCACTGGGCTGTGGCAAGGAGGTACCCCGAGGCTGCCAACTCCAGCCTTCCCCTGCCAACGTGCCTCGGATCCACGGGGATATTTTGCAAGCGAAAGAAATTTACAATCCGTGGATTTTTATTTTTTTTTTCCTTCTTTGATTTCTGCAGGGCTTGCCAACACGCCAGCTCATTTGATCCTGGTACTGCAGGGAAACCTGGGCATCTCCCACCAGGCTGTAGTCCAACAAAACCTTTTCACCAAACACCCACAACACAGTAACAATCTCTGATATTATCAAATTATGAGAAAGAACTAATTTAATTGCCTAAGTTTACAATCAGTCCTCAGGCTAGACGCAGAACCCCTAATATACGTCCATTTGGTTCTCACGCCGAGATAACGCTGATTTCCATCAACAACAAGCCCTGAAATACCACTCTGTTAGAATAAAGGCACACAAAATGTCCTGCCTGGCCAACGCTACGCTAATCTAGTGTAATTAGATTAATAATAATCTAATAGCAACCCCTCTTGCCATGTACACTCACCTCTGCACAGCAACAACCACCAAGCTGGAGAACCAGGGCAGAGCTGCGGCCTGGAGAGAAACGTGTTAAAAATTCAAAAGTAAACTTGGTGGGATCATTGAGTAAGATAAAATGAAATCCACCATCAAACCTTTTTAGAGGGGGGAAACCCAGCAAGTTTGGGGGTTAAGTATCCAGCAGCAAAGTGCAAAGTCTTCCAGCAGCTGCAGGTACGTTGGAAGGTGGAGCGATGAGCTGCTGCACACCTGGGTCATCTCCAGCCAGGGTAGGACTGTTCCTTCCACCTTCTCTCAGTGCTTTCTCCAGGTTGCTTTCGTGTACTTAAGGCAATGACATGTTCACTTTTGGGGGCTTTAATGCCTTTTAATAGGTCTGACATTTAGGAAGTTTTCCCTGGTGTTTTTCTGTTCCTGTTTCTTCTGCCACACCACAAAAAATCCCTTTTGCAAGGAGATGGTTAAAACCCTAAAAGACTGTCAAAATAGTTTGTTGGGTTGGTTGTTTTTTTCAAAGCCCAGCCTTCCCCATCAGAAATCTTCCTGATGTCAACTTACTAAAGCTCTTTATTAGCCGCTGTCTCCTCCTCGTTAGCCTCAATCACATTTTACTCAGAATCAGCTCCCCCTGTGCCATCTCCTCCCCATCCCTCGCAATCGAGGACGGGCTCACGCTGTAAATCGTGACTTTAACAGGAGCTCCATTTCATCTCCACCAACTGCAGGATAAGGACCCATTTCTCAGAAATTATAGCCCGCAATATTAGTCCCTGGGTATGGCATTACCATATCTGGGATGATTTAGGGACAATGAAATCCCTGTGCCGTCAAGCCAGGCGATTGCTTCTGCCACAAACGATCCTGCAACTCAATATTCACCGGGTGCGCTCACCGAAACCGAGCCCCCTTTTCCTGCCCTGATCCTTTTGATACCCACCCCTGGCAGGGCTTGGCTGGCAGGAGGAAAACACCGTCATTTTTTCCACATAGAATCGAGCTCTGTGAAGGCAAGACGCGAACGGCTGCAGGAGGAAACGATCCTGAAACTCAAACCCGTTAATCCCGGGGTATCGCGCTGGGAGGAGCAGGGACAGGAGTCTGGCGTTCGTGAGGAGTCCTCCCAACACCCTCCAGTTCACGGGTTCTCATGTTTTTAGCCCAGTGCACCGAAAATAAACCCACAGCTGGGGTAAAGGTGGTTCTGTAGGGTTTCGAAAGCGACCCACTGGCCTGCAACCCGCTCCTGTTAACTCCTACAAGGTTTTAATCATCACTTTGCACGCTGCTTTTGGGGAGTCCAGAGACTTTGCTCCATCCTTTCTCAGTAATCAAAATATTCTCAAGATCCCAGCAAAAAGCTGCAGCGTTGGGAACGCAAGAATCACCCGCACGCTCCGCTGGAAGCGGCTGGAAGGTTTCGGCGGCGTTAAGAACTCGCCCCTTCTTTGCAATCTTCCCTATTAAGAGGCAAATAAATGAGAAGAGCGGTTTGGGTCTGTTTCTCAGACAATCTGTGCTGAAATGAATAAACTGAGGGAACAATTTAGTGGTACAGCCCTTAATTTGACACGGATTTAAATCACACTGGTAAACAACTGCCTCTTCAAAACCTGCTAAGGGACCCTGAACAGACTCATTTGCCTCTCTGCTGTCAGCAGGGACTTTCTGGGTCCTGGATGTGGCCGTTCCCCTTTGCAACTCAGAGCAACAAATACCTCCGGCGTATTGCGTCAGGCTGCTTCTGCTTCACTGCACAGCTCTTGTGCAAGTCAAGCTTCTCTGTAAGAGGACAGATAAAATTAAGGTGGGAAAGGTGTCAGACAGCAGAACAAGAAAAATGATCGTGTAAAGTTGACAGCGAGTGTTCCGAACCGGGATAATTAGCAAAGATACAAAAAGCTTCCCTGCCTTATTTGAGGTACAGGACACATCCAGCGTTCCCAGCGCCGCCTCACAGCCCGGCACAGCTTTCAAGCCACCCCATAACCACCCGAAACGCAGCGATAGAGCTGTCCAAACACCACCCTCCCAGCCTCCTCACCCTGTCAAACTGTCATTGCTGGGCCTCAAGGTATCAAGAGCAGGTAAAAAAAAAAACAAACCCAAACCCAAAAGGATAACATCTTTTATCACAGAGGCAAATTCCTCAACGGGATACTTGAGCGAAGCCCAGGGATGCGGCCGAGCTCTGACAATATTCGTCTCTACACCCAGGAGCAGCGGTTGTACCTACGGTTAACGCAACCCACGGCCTTTCCTAATCACCGGCTGCAAGGAGGAGCTGTTGTTGCGCATTTCCTGCAGGTTGTTGTCTGGGTTTTTTTTTTTTAATGCTTGAATCCTCAGTTTGATTTCAAATAGGATGCTCTCCCATCTTTAAAGCTGGAAAATAGTTGTAGGTTACAGCACAGCACCGGTACCCTCCGACAGAGCGCGGGGTAGTTTTTCAGGTCACCTTTGCTTCCATCAGACACCGGTGAGTTACAGTTTTCCTAAGCTCAAACCAAAGACCACCCGACAGCCCAGCTTTTTAAATGCAGCCAGCAGCATCTATCACATTCCCAGACGACAGACAGAGACAATTTTCCATGTAAAAAACGATTACGATTTAACACAGGAAAAAAAAAACAACTTATTTTTAGCTTCAGGCCTTCTGGCAGCTGGGGATGCAGATTTGTGGCTATTCTAACGGCGCGCGGATCGCGGCGCAGCGCTGCCTCCTCCTTAGCTTTCAATTTACACAACTAATTAGTTGGATTTACTGTCTTTAGCATCCTTTACCCGCTCTTTGCTTAAGGAGAAATAAATGAGCCCTGCGTGTCGACTCAAGCCAAGAACTCCAGCACCAGGGCACGTCCAGCGGGAAACGGATGTCGCGAGAGGTTCAGATCTTACGGCGCCCAATAAATGGGGGCATTTCTGAAGGAAGGAGCTGGGCAGACCCCTCACCTGGCCACATAAAAACTAGCCAAGAAGGGTTAAAACTTCTCTAGCGATTTTTAGACGCAGGGAGGAGAGGAGATATTCTCTATCCGGACCAGGATAAAGGAAAACAGAGCAAAACTCAACGCGCGTTGTGGCGTCGGCGCCGCGAAGCCGTTGAGCGGTCGGTTCCGTACATCCGAGGTGTAACGAGGCCTGGAGTTCACTGGTTACCAGTAAGATAGGACAGCTGAGTAACTGCAGAGAAATTTATGCAGCAGTTACCTCGCAAAATCCACGTTTTCCTGCTCAGCTGGAGAAAACGTCTTGTACGGCGATGCCCGGGACGGCCACACACAGCTCAGGCTTCGAAGTATCGGAAAGATTTAGTAATACTTAAGCAGCGAGTTCTTCAACCAAAAGCAGCCCTGCAATTACACTCAATTAGCAGCCTTTTATTTAACGACACGAGGATGAAGAATTCCGAACCACGGAGACGTCGGCAGGGAACGCCGGCGCGTCCCGGCACCATCCCGCTCCAAAGCCCGTCGCTCGGAGCCGCTCGTGCTCTTTGTGGAAGCCCAACAACCCAAGGCTCTACGAAAGCACGACAGGCTGCTTCAAAATGTCTTCTTAACGTTAATTTAAACCATGTAATTAAAGCATTAAATCCCTCCTTTTAAAAACATGTCATTAAAGTATTATTTTAATGGGATGCTAATTACGTCATTATTATTATTGGGCCAAATCCCCGATTTCAGCGCCGAGAGCACTGCGACCAGCTCCCAGATCACTCCCCAGCCCCAACTGATCCCACTCTGGCGCTTGGAAATTCACTTTTCAGGAAATCCTCAATTCCAAGCTGTCCCCAACCCCCTCGCTCGGTGACTCAAACCGCTCTCGCTCCCCACGACGAAGAGTTTCTGCCGCAGAGCGACGACACGGAACCCCCCCGAGGGCCGCCGCCTCGTACATCTTGGTCTGGAGGAGGGATTTACACGCCGGGGGTTTGGTTTGGCTCTGCTCTACGGTCTAAGCAGGGACTAGAAAAAACGGTGCGCTTTTTACTCCGCAAATCTCGTTTCCTGCTTAGTCACTCCCCCAAAGTCTGTCTTTGATTAGCAGAAGCAACGCTATTCAAGCCGAACGTGCCGAAATCTAACACATCATCACTTTTACCCAGCGAGTTCTGGTTTCGCTACCAAGCGAAGCTCACCAACGTTTACTTTTCTCCGCGGCGCCTCCGAGATCGCTGCCGCCTTCCCCTCTTTTGGACAGTTCTGGTTTTCAGACAGCAAGGAGGATGATTTACGCTCCGTGGTGGGCTTCCTACGAGCCAAGAGTTTCCAAGCGTCCCACAGCCATCTAGTTTTTAGGTAAGGAAATCTCGCTTTGTGACTTAAGCTTGAATTAATTATCGGAATTAAGATTCTTGGCGGTTAGGGAAATGTTGCCTCAGTAGAGGGGCAGGTGCGTACCCAGCGAGGCTTCTCCCGACTGTTCATCGCAAGGGAGACGAAATAAAGGCATGAGAAATGAGAAAAGGCCTTAAGAACAGTCCAAGCCAAACCGTATCCAGCTTTATTAAAGGTACTTTTCATAAACAATCATGGTAATTTAGGCAGGACATGGGCTACAATCGGCAACATTTTACAACAACCGTCAAACTCCCCCTCCCTTCATGGACTTATGGAAAACGTCAAAAGTTGCTATAAACCGGAAGGAATCTTCACTTCATACTCGTCGAGGGAAAAGTTTAGAGTGAGGGTGGACACTTTTCACATTGAGCATGTTGTTTAACAACGCGTCACAAACCTACCCTGACTTTGAGAGAAGAAAAAAAAACAACAAAAACCAAACAAAAAAAACAAAACACCACCAAAAAAATTTAAAATGCAGGTTTCTTGATCTGAAGATCCACACTAGAAAAGAGCCGTTATATCCCAAATTTGAGTCCGGATCACCTGACAATGCCCACGGAGCGGCGAGTCCCAAGAACGCCGGTTTTGCCGTAGTTTGGAGTGACAAGACTCTAGGCAGACAACGAGGAGGGGAAAGGAAATACAGAGGACGCGACAAACGGCGGGTTCGGAGTCGGCAACAGGCATTTTGGGAGCTTCCGTGTTCTCCCGACAAGACTGGTGTGCAGCATGAAGGAATCCCTCCTCACCTAGGAGGAGCCCTTCATTCCAGAAAAAAAAAAATGGGGGGATTGGAAAAACTTTTCTTATTAAAATTTAGGTTTTGAGAAATAGACTAAGTGACATTTGTCCCCACTGCCCACCCCCAACCCCCCACCCCAAAAACACAACAACGAAGCGGTCTGTGTGCTAACAACATAGCTTAAAAAAAAGTAAACCAAAATTCTGCATTGTTATAAAACTTGATAAAAAATAGTATTTCAAACTGTACAGTCACCAGAAGTACACAGTTATCAAAAATTCACACATTTCACTTGGCTTCACCAGCACCTTCGGCTTTCTGTGCCTAAAAGAGAAAGGGGAACCAGTCAACCCACGCCACGCGCCGGCATCAACAACCAAAAACTTTTACTCCTCAGCTTTTCTCCAAGTAGAAAGAATCTCACCCGGGCCACACCACCCTCATTTCCACCAAAACAAAGGCTGAAGATTCAAAGTACCAACAAAAGGCAACTTGAAGTTGCTTTATTACGGGTGAACTTTACGGATTTTCAAGGCACGGCGGAACGGCAGCTTTCATGGGGCAACTCCAACTGGCAAACGCAACTTTAGCTCTTTACCAACCCTCTCCCCATGTCCGCGGACGCGGCCTTAGCATCATAAGCAACAGGTCTAAATAACCCAGCAAGAGCTGCCCTCGGTTAGCACAAGCCTAGACCTGTCTGCGTTTGATACGATCGGAAAAATCCTGACTCGCCGAGGTCAGAAAAGCCACCGGAGCTGCTGTTGTACCTGGTCTGTTTTGGCATCTCCGTTTTCTGCAGGGTTGTTTCCCTCCTTGCCGGCATCACCCTTCCCCTTCTTCCCCTTGGGTGGCTTCTCGCTCTTCTGCGAAGGTTAAGATGATTTGCAGCGTTACAATTAACAAGAGCCACTCGTTAAGCCACGAGAAACTCGAATAGTAAAAAGCCAACGAGTTTGGGACTTGAAGATCTTAAAAGGCTCTTTTCCAATCCGAACAATCCTCTGATTGTAACGCTGGGGGGTGGCCCGGAAAGAAGGCACCACACCAGCGGTCGGGATTGACACCAGTCATGAAGAATCTTCACTCTGGTATTTTGTAGAAATGCCGTAAAATCTTAAAAAGTTTTCAGGGCAACTTTATAGAAGCGATGACGCGGTTCGGTTTTGTCGCTACGGACGTTGCTACTCAAAGCTTTATTAGTTATTACGGGACAAAACTAAACCCTGTAAAGCCCTTTCTCTCGATAACGGCGCTGACAGGACGACTCACCTTTGGAGCTGCCTTTTTAGGTTTAGGCTCTGGCTTCGGAGGAGCAGGTTTCTGAAAGCGAGAAAACCCCTCCTATCAGTCAAAGTATTTTAAAAAGAAACAGACCATCTCGTTATAAACCTTCGCCCCCAACGGTTAAGTTTTAAGAAAGCAAACCAGAACATGTGAAACCGAAACACTTCTTGGCTTTGTCGATTATTCCACCACTCCCATAGCACCACACAATGGGGCAGTTTGTTAAGCCAGGAACCTTCCGCGGAACAAAGCGTCTCCAGAAATCCTACGGTTCCCCCTCCAGATGCAGGCACCTAATACTCAAAGCTTGAAACCACCCAGTGTTGTGACATCTGGGAGCGTACTCACAGCGGATAACCTCGCCGATCTCCGTTGTGGCTGTTCAAATAATAAAAAAAAAAAAAAAGAACGGAATTTAATGTTCTGGAATACAAACTCTCAAAAACTCATTATGTAAACCTTCAATCCCAGAATTGATATTAAAAGGTTTTTTGTTCATCTCCCCCCCGTTCTCAAGAAACATGAGACTATCCCATTTAAACCACTACTAATAGCTATATATTTTTCATGGTTAAAGTTAAAAGGAAATCAATACCGTGAAAAATCAGAATCAATTAAGATCAGCCCTCTGACTGCTCCCCAATTCATTCTGATGAAGTTAAATCTCATCATCCAACACAAACGCTTTTATGATCCAACTTTCTCAAAATACTGAACTTCTTACCTCATCCTTAACTTTGGCCTTATCGCCCTTGGTATCTCCTTCAGCCTAGGACACGACACACAAGTCACAGGGACAAATTAAGGACAGCCCCCCCCCCCCCCCCCCCCCGCCGTTAGTTTTAACCCTCCCATCTCCAAAGGAATCGTTTCCAACTCGCTCCTGGAGGCCGCCAGGCCTTCATCACGACCACGGCCGCTGGGGCTCCCCCCAGTCCCTCACCCCGCGATTCGTGGAGGGGCTGGGAAGCACCGGTGGGTTCCCCCTCCGCCGCAGGATGCCCGGGGCGGGCCGTAGGCGGAAGCCCCGCACCGACCCACCCCACAGCGGGGCGGGAGCTGCCGCCTCCCTCGGGGGTGTGGGATGGAGCTGGGGAAGGCGGGGAGGGGGGGAGGCAGCGGGGGAACGGCGCTGCCCCTTCA
>VWZK01002440.1:459362-470512 GCA_013396935.1 Baryphthengus martii | reverse complement strand
AAAAAGCTAAAAAAAAAAAAAATATGGGGAGAAGGGGGGGAAAAGGGGGCACCCTCCGCGCAGGTGAGCGGAGCTGTTCGTTCAGCACCTCCAGGGGCCGGGGTGGGGGGGCCCTCTGCCGCCACCGGCCCCCCCTCCCCTCGCCAGGGCTGGGTGCTCCCGGAGGAAGGGCTGGTCTGGGAATTCAGCGTGAGCAGGTTTTTTCCTGGAAAATAAAAATAGGAGATGTGGAGAGTTCTACAGAAAGAGAAGGGAGGGAGAAGGAAATGTGTGTGTGAGGGGAGCAGTGCAAAAAGATCAAAATAATAAGAAAATTACCAAAATGCAAGAGAATGACACCAAGACACCAAACCACCACACAGGTGGTGCTACTTGCACCAAGTCACTTGTAGAGTCGGGCTCCTTTCCAAAGGGGCCATTGCTCCCACCTGGACACAGGCACAGCCTGTTCCCTACAAACTAAATTACACATCATGCCCCAAACTTTTCACCTTTTAATGGAACTTCATCCCGAAAAAAGACCCTAAAGAGCACACTCCAAACCCCTCCCCACCATCCTCTTTTTCAGAGCTCACCAGCAAGAGCAGCAGATTTTTCCAGCCAAGCTGATTTTTCACCTCTTCACCCTATAAATGGCAGTTAGGGAAGTTAAATTTCCACCAAAAGCCGCAGCCTGTAGCTCTGCTTCCTCAACTGTCACCAAAATTCACAAAGAAGCGCTCCTGAAAACTCAGCTTTTCTGCACAACTTCTGTCCAGCCTCCAGTGAAGCAAAGCTTACAGGGAACACTGGTATTTTACTGGAATAACTGATGCAGGTGGAATAAGCCACCCATCAGGTCACACCAGCCTTTTTCCCCTGCTTGAAGGACTTTTTTCCTCCCCTACCACTGCAACAGCTTTTATAAAAAGGACGAAAACTTTTCCTACAAGCCTTTTATAAACCAGATCCTTCAATTACCACACCTGAGACAGTAGGAAAAGCTCCACTGTAGCTTTGGTCACCTACATCGTCCTAACAACCGAAAAAAATATATTTTTTTAAGGCAAAAAGACATTCTGGGGTAGATGACGGTGTCCCCATCAGCCTGGCAAAGCAGACTGGAGAGTGCTCCATCTCATGGAGGGTAAAATTATTTCCACAGCCAGCTTCCTGAAATGTGAAGACCAGAGACAATAAAATACAGCGAAAGGAGTTGAAAAATTGATCTCGGCACTTTTATCCAAGCTACTTACGCCAGAGGAGGTTGGTGCACGGAGCTGCCTTCGGCCAGGCCTCGGAGAACTGCTCCCACTAGACTGCAAAAAGAACACAGCCTTCAAATCGCCTCCCTCTAACGGAAAACAGATGAGGAATCTCTCACAGGTTAAACAAGGTCACCTTAGACCCAGACACCAACTTCATCACACCTTAGAATAAGCAGCTCTAAGGCCTTTTACATGTCCCGCTCATTTTTTTTAACTAAGATTGGTATGAATATGCTTTATTCGTGGTTTGACAATGCAGTTATCCTCTTCATGACATTCCAAGAGTTGAGTGTGCAGCACTTACAAGTCTTTTTAAATCTGCATTTTCTAGTTTTTCACCTGGAGGTAAACAGGAATACCTTTAAAACAGCAATAGCTGGTACTGCTGCACCCCTATGTGCATCAGAAACACAAAAAGAACCAAGATATTTTCTCTCATTTTGACCGTGGGGACGGAAACAATCTTGGAAACGAGCTAGTCCACCTCCCTGCCGATGGAAAACTGAGAACAAACAACACTCCGCAGCTGCTCCGGCCACTCCCATTAAAATCAGCTCAAGAGTCCTTCTCGACCATTTTGGCTGGGGTCAGAGGTTGGTTTTGGCTACTGTATTCCTGAACTAAGCCCACCCTCATTCCCTGGAAACAGGACATTAACTCACAGCTCATGGGAGGTCCCGGAAGGATTCAACATTCTGCATCCATCACCAGCTTTTAGCCAACTTTTCTTTTTTTTAAGTTGTGAAATTAATTCCCAACCAATCCCTTTTTTTTTCCTGCTCAGAGCCCTTCCTCAGCACGGTCTGTTCCAACACCAGCATCTTTGGCGTTTGGGTTTTCCCCACGTACGCTGTTTGGAAGGGATCACAGGACCTAGCGAAGCTTTGGAGTATCTTCTTTTTTTTTTTCCCCCCATTATGGCAGAGCTGACACCACCTCGGAAGCCAAGAGTGGAAACATCAAAACCAGCAGAGTAAGGTGGGGGAAAAGACAAGATGCCATCAGGAAGCAGGCAGTGGGGAATATTTCTGCCACCCCTTGGCACAGGGCATCCCTTCTACACCAGGAATAATCCCCTCCCTACAGAAAGCGAGGACACCCCTCCTCTTACAGGACCGCAGAAGAAATCTCAACAGGAGATTCACTACTGGCAAAACCATGGAAAGAATTTCAGTATTCAAGTCCAGACTGATCTAACAGGACTGAATTGGATTGCTTGGGCCAATTGGTGAGGAATCAAACAGAACCGGAGGCTCGGCTTAGTTAACTTCTTGTCACCAGGACACCCTGGGGAGTACGGAGCAGCAGAGACACGGAGCCGGGGGGCGGATATTCTCCATCAGTGGGGCAGGGAGGCGAGACAGGGACGGCATCACCTTCCTCAGCAGCATCCACAGAACGGGAAACGTTCACAGTACTTTGTCCCTAACCCTCAGACAGGGCCAGAGGGGACATCGAGTCCTACGGCAGCCCAGCGGAACCACACCGAGGGAATTCCTCTGGGCAGCAGCTCTTCCCCTCTAATGTGGTTAAAAATTGTCTTCCCGAGGACAACCCAGCCCGTGTCACGCAGACACCGTACACAAGCTTTCAAAGAAGTCCGCTCGCTTGTGCTCCAGGGCCTGGAGGAAGCCCTGGATTCTCTCTTCCCGCATGGCAGTGCATTTCTGCAACAGCGTCCGGCGGCGCCGAGAGTCTCCGTGGGACGCAAACCCCTCCTGCTGCAGCTTCTTTGTCACATAAGCCTGATCCCTTTCCGTCTGTTGTCGCTTCCTTTCCTCCATGTAGGAGTCTCTGGCCTTCTAGAGTGAAAAGCAGGAGAGGGTTAGCATTTCACCAGCCCCTTCAGCTCCTCTGGGGTTACAGGCGCACGGCGGCACAGGGGATGGAAGAAACAGCCTCTGCTTGGCCATCCCTCTGCAGTTAACCAACTGAAGGGGGTTTTCTGCCTGTACCTCCTCTGCTTTGAGGCAGCCTGCTTGATTGGTTATAAAAAAATACAGGGATATCCTTCCAGACCTTCTCCCCAGGCCTGCTCACAGCATTAAATCCTTGTTAAAACAGATAAAGGTCACGACAGGTTGAGGAAAACCCCTCAGCTATGGGAATCCAAGAGGAACAAGAGGACTTTTGAACTCACAGAGGCGCACTCCTCGCCTGAGTCATCGCAGACCCCTCGGATTCTGTTCCCACGGTGGCAGAAATGTTTTAGGGGATACAGAACACTGATTTATGGGGCGATCCTTTGAGCTGATGATCAGGTATCCAGCTAATCAGCCTCAGCGTAAAAGCACCAGTGGGCTCCGCGTTCCCAAACGCCCGTGATCTAATAACCCACCAGCTCGAGACACAGCAGGATGGGCCGGAGAAAGGCAGAGGCAAGTAGCTCCCCTCGCCTACCCTTCAAGCCTTTGAAATATTTTTGCAGAATATCACTTTTGGATTATTTCTTATTGCACAGGACCCAGCCTGCAGCCTCCGACAGCAAAAACGCAGCCGCAGGCAGGGATATTCAGCTTTCATTTTTAAAAAGAGTAAAACAGGTCACTGTGACATAACCTGACATACACACACACACACTTTGGGAGGGCTGGCATTTCAAATGAGTAGAAGAAATAATTATTCTAATGAGAGCCTGACTCACTCCTCACCACACTTTTCCCGGTGCCAGAGTCAGTAGTTTATGGTCTGGCACAGTAAATTAGCTTGTGTTGTGCTGGGAATGAGCACAGAAACATCCCCAGCTACAGAACGGCCAAGAATTGATAGCACCCTGGAGCTCGGGTTGTTTGAGACGCAAAGATCTGTTCAGCACGAGACTTCCACCCTTGGACAAAGCGAAATTCTGTCTGTTCACCAAAAAAGGCTCGGCACGACCATCTCCACCAGGCCACCTTCCCGACAAGAGCTGCAATCTCTACCAAAAGCAGGTTGTAGCTGGTCCTGGGACTAGGTGGTGAGCAACAGGCAGCCAGTAGGCTCTCTCAAGGAGAAACTTCTTTGCTGGGAGGGGGCTGGAGCCTGGCCCAGGCTGCCCAGAGAGCTTGGGGAGTCTCCTTCTCCAGAGAGATTCCAAAGGCGCCTGGTCCCTGCGCTGCTGGGCCCCCTGCTCTGGGTGACCCTGCTGGAGCAGGGGGGTGGCACCAGAGGAGCTCCAGAGGTCCCTCCACCCCCCACCACGCTGGGATTCTGTGATTGAGCAGCAGGCTAACTGGAAAATTAAATAGCATCGCATTTAACGGCCATTTTGAGTTGATGGAAGGAGGATACTTTTGATAACACCTGATGTGAGCCGCTACCAAAACAAGATCTTAACTGAGCAATTGAATAGTTTCTCTGTTCCCACTCTGCACACTCTCACCTGATCTCCAGCACGCTGCTGTGTGGATAACGCACCACAAGGAGCTTTCCACCTCCTTACCTGTAGAGCGCTGTAGTTCATCTGGAAGCGAAGGATAGCCTCACACAAGTTCCAAAAGGAATATTCTGGCCACAAGACTGACTGAAACACCAGGCACGAATGGGATGTCTGCAGAAAGCAAGATCACCAACGATTTAACCACCTAGCGAGGGAAAAGTCATCAAGATGCAGCTCTGCCGGTCAAACCATCCTGGTTTCCCCACCAAGATTCTTACCCAGGCTGTTTTATCAGATTCTACTTAAATGGAAATAATCACCGGCCAGGAGAGTTTAAAATTGCACAACGTAGAGTCTTTCTAATTAGTTTTTAACGCTGGGATGCTAGTCATCCATCCCTGCAAAGATATCAGCAGAAGTCTTTCTAATGCTACGTTGGTCTACACAGAGGTATCTTAGTAGCTTAAGCACCACAGACTTAGAACAAAACTAAAATAGCAACATCAGACCACCAAAGGCTGAGTTAAAAGGAATAACAGATGAACCAAGGCTCAGGACACGACATTTAAGCCATTCATCGAATGACATCTCGTGATATTCCTTGCTGCCCACTCGTGGCATTTAAAATGCTTAATGAATCCAAGGGTTGCGGTGCACTGAAGATACTCTAGAGCTGAAAGATGGAAGTTTTCCAGTTAAATCCTATTTTTACCATCCAGTCCCTCAAAGTTTGAGGCAAATGTGTTCCCGTGATCATTACTATAAATTCTAACACTTTTAATTGTCATGTTATAGAAAACCGTAAGGACGTTTTCTTTGAACCAGAGAACCATCCTGAAAGCACAATTTCCTCCTACTTTGGGGCCGTCAGGACACACATGAAGGAAAATTAGCACCGACGCTCCGGTGCTGGCAGAGCAGGAGCACAAACGCGCGTTCTTCCGCTGCAATCCACGGCACGGCAGAGGGGCACCGCGCCAGCCAGACGCACAGAGCGCCCACCTCCTCAGCAACGCTCCATCACGTTCCATAAGCTCGGTCTCCAAGGCACCTCTGCCAGGATTACCACCCAGAGGAGCGAGCAAAGTGTTAGTTCACGGCATCACCACTCATCCAGGTGGAGGCGCACCCAAAAATAGAGGGAGGAGAGGGAGATGCCTTGGAAGGCAACCGCAACTCAGGCCAGGCAGCTTCTGCAAACAGGCCAATTAAATAACTTGGAATGGGAGTGTTTGATGTGGTTGCTTAAAGGCAGTCGGGTTTTGGCTCCAGACTACAGGTAAAACCAAGCGTCAGCTTTACGGGAAGCAGCTCCACTCAACGTTCTGCAAAGTTTGGGTTGCAAACAAGTCAATGTTGCCTAGTGCAGGAGAGAGAAACGGAAGCAGCTTTCGATACCGTAACTGCAAATATATGGATTTTATAGGTGTTAAGAACTTGCTCTGTTTTAGCTCAGCAGCCTAGTGATGGTGATTTGACTTTGCCATCCTTAGAGCCCATCTTGCAGGGTCTTGTTTCCTTAAGTAAACTCCAACCGTGACAAGTCAGGTACGTATGTTAGAGGGTTATGCCTCCGGCTGACATGTGACAAGCATCTCGCCCAGGAGTCTAAAAATCCTTCCTGGGATTTCCTCACCCCAGGAAACATGTTACCAGGTTAAGTTACTCAAAGCCAGGAATCTACCAATCAAATAAGGAATTGCAAATGTGAGGAGAAGTGCAAAAGGATGAGCGATTCCTGATTTCCTTGACTCTATCAGCTAGGCTAATTTGTGATTTCTTTTTAAGTGCTTTCAGGATGATACAGTTTCAGATTTGTGCTAAAGGTGTTTTAGGCAATCACAGAACTGCAAGAAACAGATTCCTCAGAGGTGCCCCAGCACCCAACCCACCCAAGAAGTTCCCTAACTCCTGGCAGAGAGAGTTTAAGAGCCCTCATCTCAGCTCACACCTGGAGTCAGTAGAACACTGATGCAAAAAAATGGAACATTCCAAGGAGAAAACAAAGACTTTACCTGCCAGAGCAAGAAGTCACTCAAGCGGATCTCTCCAGAGGTACGAATCAGGAGGTCTGGGTCAGGGGAGTTGTTGGTGTACAGACACTTATCAAGCAACGATTCAGACACGTCACTAAGAGACAGAGGCATCTTTTTAAGATCACTTTCCTGATCTGACAGGGGTGGTGCTACTAAATCAGAATTACTGAGGAGTTCTTTATGAGCACAGGACGGCCAGTTAGAACTGGGTGGTGGAGCTGTACCACAGCCAGTCATCAACTCGCTCCCCACGGCCACGGCTGTCTGCTCCACAGGCGATTTCAAAAGCTCTTTCAGCCCCTAGAGCATCCCTCTCATGCTCTTTGGAATGCAATACGGTGGTGGAACCAGACTGTGAGGACTTCCATCTGGAACAGAGAGCAGTGTGCTAGCTCTGCTCCAACCACCTTCTCCAGGGTGGAGGAACCATTTGCTATTCGTGATTCATCTGTTGTTTGACCTCAGAGCTGAGCCCGCCAGCCAAGCAGCCAATTGTTGTGGCATAAAATCTGCCTTCACATTTAAACTAACTTAAGACACAGACCTAAGTTCTCTTCTGTCTTGGTTGTGTATCTATCGCCATAGTAACGGAAAAAATAAAAACCCAAACATCGCATAGGAACTTTAAGTCATTCGTTCCAGTCACACTGGCTTAATGAGCTCTATTTAAAAGTCACTTGGCTTCTGAGAGGTCGTTAATAAAGCAGAAGTGGCAAGATGGGCAGCCTGCAGGGCACAGAAAGGCAGGAATTGTTACCTGGGTTCCAGCAGTCCTTGTTCCACCCCCCACGCCATCTCCCTGACGGCGTTGCTGATTTCATGTCTCGACGTGTAAGCAAAGCAGACGTTTAGAAAGCACCTGGAAAGAGGAGACAAATCTGAAAGACTAACCTAAGGAAGGTCCAGTAGAGGAGAGAGAAGAGCATCTACAGAGAAGAGCATCGACAATTACATGTGTTTGTAGGACACAGGAAAAAAAAAAGAGGTGGAGCATTTCTGCCAAGTCTCAGCTTCCAGGTAGAAGAGGAAGACTGAGATATCAGCTCCTTTAGATGGCACCTCACTCACTTGTTGTAGTTCTTAGTTGCCAGCACAGCTTGGGCAATCAGCTCCTGAATATCCAAGGGCAGAAGGGGCAGGTCCCCGAGGACACGGATACACACACCATGCTTCTTCAGGTTCTCCCTGCACCCAACGACAAGGAGTCAGGACTACAGAAACCAGACCGGTCTCTACCGCACCAGCGCCACGTTCGCCTTGCGTAACGTCCGCCACGTGAAAACAACGGGCGCAGCTTCGGCAAAACCGAGAATTCTTACTGTTCTTCCAGCAGGCGGCTAAATTTCTGTCTTGCCAGATCCATCAGCCCATCCACCTCCTCCTTGGAGCGTTTAAAATTCTCAATGCTAAAGGCATAAACAGTGACCTCCCGAATGCCCAGATTTAAGCACCACCGCAGCGTCTGCGAGAAGAAAAAACAGAATGGAAAGGAAAAGTCAGATAAGCAGGAGGATCAGAGAGGTCAGCATGACCCAGCTTCCCCGCTGCTAAACATTTCCTTTCATTTCCCACTAGGCCAAGACTGGATCAAAAGAATCAACCACCAGGAGCTGACAGCGAAACGCGCTCGATGAGGATTTCAGATTTGTTTTCAGGAACAGGCAGAAAATATCACTACCTAAGGATGAGACTCCACAGAAGATACGGAACTAATCCAGCCGGGGAAAGCACTTCTTGTAGATAACATTGGAAATTATTTTGAAGAGTGCAGTAATTTCCAAGAAATTCAAGAATTAAAAGCCTCAAGTACTGCAAGGCAAATATTTTTATGAAAAGTAAAACAGACAGCGGGGAAAAAAAAAATAGCTGATTAGAATGACTCTGCAAAATAAGAGAAAGAGGGAGGAGCTGAAGCTGGGAAGAAAAGGAACACAATGCACCAGTGAAATGGTGAACAAGTCACCTGGTGACCACGACTCAACCCCCTCAACACACAAGGTAAAAGCAGCAAACACCCTTCCCACCTGCGCCAGCTTATCGAAGCCTTGCGAGTGGCCCTGCTGCCTCTCCACGTGGCACTTCTGGGCGTAGCGACGGTTGCCATCCATGATGAAGGCAACGTGCTTGGGCATGGGACCTGCCTAGAAAACAAGGAGAAAACGCAACAGATCAGAAAGCCAAGGGCCAAGCTGGCGCCCGGCGCCGCAGAGAGCTTCATCCCGCTGCTCCCGGCGGCACCGCCTCTTCGGAGGAGCGCGGCGTGTATCTCCCGGCTTCGAGTCTGGAGCTGGAACGAGTAAGATGCTGATTACCCCTTCGTTAAGCCCAGTCCAGGCTCTCTAACAAGCACGGCAGTTTTTGGTCATCGCCTAAACTGAAAAGCGACTTTGCCCTCCCCATTTCTGTCGTGCAGCAGAGAACGGCAGTGCTCCGGGGAGAGAGCGGCACTGCCACAGCCACCTCTCTGCAGCCACAGGGGAAGGTGCCACAGTTTTATGCTGCTGTAATTTTAAGTATTTTTTATTTCAGAGTTCCCAGGTATTTTCACAGGCACAATGAAGAGAAAACAAAAGAGTCATAAGACTTTTCTCCCCTTTTAGGGGGAGTATTTCTTTCCCCTGACCTCATTAGGTCTGCACAGATACTTTTGTTGGAAGGGCAGCAGCACCAGTTGGAGCAAGGACAGGATTTTCCTGGAACTGGAGTTATTCTACTCGGCAGAAACTCTCCTTTCCTTTCTTAAGACTCCTAAGCCGACCATCTTGCTTCTCTCCGTCCTTCCCACGCCCTGCCCTCACCAGCAAGGGCAGGAAACACGGAAGCTTGGCAGCGTAAGCTCATTATTGGCAGGCACTGCCGATGGCCTTGTTCATTTGCAAGACTGAGCTTAAGTAATTTTCCATCCTCAAAAGCCGGTTAGGGAAGCACATCCAGCGCCAGCGCGGATACGGACCCTGGCTGCCAATCCCGCCTTTCTCCAGTGGAGCGGCCACAGAGGCGGTTCCACTTGGAACGCCGATGAACCTGCCAGTTCTTTACCCAGGTAACCAAATTCGTTCCTTACCTTAATGATGTTGGCACAAAACCTCTCCACGATGGTCAGCTCGCCCTCTCTGATCCACGACATGTTTGACCTTTTCTTTTTCAAGGGGAAGATGAAAATAAAGGGGTTAGAGGCGCCGAGAGCCCAAAGCCACGCTACAAACCATCCCCTTGGAAAAAAACCAAGCTTTAACTGGCTGCTTTGGGGGGGCTTTTTAATCACCCGTGCAAGTACTTGGCTAAGCAGACGGTGTGGGGAGCTCAGAAATGAGCTCTGGAATTTTCCAGCTGTTTGTTATCAGAGCGGATTCTGCACCAACCAGTAGTAAGAAAAACCACGGCTATGTCTTCCAGCTGGACTAACTGGTGCCTTAGACCACAACCTGGGCTCCCACCAGGTGAGTCACAGGGTGGCAGCAGCACAAACTGATTTTCAACGCTTTTGTGCTGGAAAACCTTGAAATGAAGCAACCTTCTACCAACTACCACGCGCTTGTGTCACCACTGATACTTCTTTTCCTTCACAAGTAGAGGACGTAAGCCTCCGAAGCTGTACAAACACTGGGGTTTTTTAACCCCATTATCTGCATCTCAAATACTAAGACCTGGTTTGAGCTAACAAGATAAAAGAGCTTGCTGAAATTCCACATTATTCTTCAATTCTCTCAGCTCGGAAACATGACAGTTGTGGGCAAAGCAGCTACGAAGGGAGAGCTGGGGGGGCGACAGTCCAGATCCAACAAACAGGGACCAAAGCAGATGCAGATTACCCTAACTGCACTCATTTTCCTTACGGATCTTCACCGTCTCTTCCCCCCAGAAAAGCTGTCTACCCGCAGAAACAGCCACAAAACATCAAGGCAAGGAACTGCTGAACCTCGGGCTCCCTTAGCAAAGCTGCTCTTGAATACCTCAGGCAGAAACACATCCTCTGCCAATGCCACCTCTGCCCGTTAGCAGCAATCCAGCTTTGACAGACGATTTCACACAGTCATCTTCAAAAATAACCTTCACAAAGAAGCCCCTTGTTTCAAAAGCAGGGCCGGAGCACCAAGAAAGGCCGTAACTCTCCCGCCCAGTCAGGTAGGTGCAGCCGGGAGGCTTTGCCCCCCCACTCCCCCGCAGCTCTCAGCCTGGCCACCACCCACCGCCGGCACCGAGAGGCAGAGAAGAAGAAGGAGGAAGGACACCCGGACCACCCTGTGGAGTGAGGCAGCCTGTCCACAGCCTCTCCATGAGCTCTCCCCAGCCAGCCGAGGCGGGAAGCGGACGGCGAGGACCGGGCGTCCCTCAGGCCTCCCTCTGCTCCGTGATGGGGGTGGGGGAAGCGGCTACCAAGGGGAGGAAAAGACCCAGTGGAAGAAGACACCCTTCCCAGCCCGGAGGGGCCGCCCCGTTCCCCCCTCTCCGCTCCTCCGCCCGTTACCTCGCCTGGCGGCGCCGCCTCAGCCTCTACCGGAGGGTGAC
>VWZK01002440.1:383740-428741 GCA_013396935.1 Baryphthengus martii | reverse complement strand
AGGGCATGGCGCTGCTCTCCCACTTCTTGGAGAAGCGGGCGGCCGCTGCCGAGGAGGGGAAGCCCTACTCACGCCTGGACAACAGCGTGCTCTACAGCCGCTTCCTCTCCCCCAGCACCGCCCCGCTCGAGCTGCCTGGCGGGGACGGTGCGGGCACCGGCTCGCCCACTCCTGAGGACTACAATGGATTAGGTCCTGGTGACCACCCTGGCCCTGAGATGGCCGTGCCGGAAGCCGGGAGTCCTGGCTGCGTCCCTCCTGTCGCCGAAGAGCCAGAGAGCGCCACGGCCCCGTGCCCCGGTGATGCGCTGGTGAGTGAATCCCGCAACGTGGCGCGCGAGGAGGTGCTCTGCCCTCCTGGGCGCACGTGGAGGTGGTGGGGTCTGAACCCTGGAGCATCTTCCCCTGTTCCCGGCACATGGCTTGGGGTTCCCATCAGAGAGGCCAGGGAGGGAAAGTTGCTGGTGCAATGGGAGGATGCTGGGATGGGTGATGGGAGGGTACGAGGGCAGGTGACGGAAGGGTACCAGGTCAAGTGATGGGTGGATGCCACCATGGACGATGGGAGGGTCCCGGGGCGGGTGACGGGAGGGTCCCGGGGCAGGTGGAGAGGCCAAACCCCAGCAATACAGGAATGCTCGAGGTGTGGCTGCTCGGGGCGGTGGGAGGGACGGGCAGACGCCAGACGCGAGGCCTCAGCCACAGCTTCCTTGGAATGCAAGGAGATGGCTGGTGCAGCTGATGTCCCTCCGTGCTCCTCACGCCCTTGTCTCCTCGGGTCTTCACAGCAGGAGGACAAGGAGGGCTTTGAGAAGATCAATACGAGACCTGGCAAGGTACTGGGAGCACGGTGGGGCCGGGCTGGGCTGGCCGGGGCACGGTGTGGAGCGGTGTGGTAGCACCTCTCTGTTGTGTCACCTCCTCCCAGATTATCCTCTTCTCCGAGGCCGGCTTCACGGGCCAGAAACGGGAGATCTGGGGCGACATCCCCGACGCCACGTCCTGGGAGCTCTCTCACACCATCTCCATCCGAGTCATCCGAGGCGGGTAGGGGATGGAGGGAGAGCTGGGGACGGCGGCCGGTTCCCAGCCCGCGGTTCCAGAGCGACCGTCCTGCCGGTGTTAATTCCTGCGGCCGGGACCCAGCGTCCCAGAGGTGGCAGGATGTCCCCACCCACGCTCTGCCTCCAGGCTCCCGATGGCTCGGGGTAAAAACAGGAATTTTCTCCTTTCTCCCCTTTTTTCTCCTCCTCCCCGGCTTCCAGGTGGGTGATGTACGAGAAGCCGCGATTCCACGGGCGCAAGTGCGTGTTGGCTGAGGGCGACGTGGAGATCAACAACCCCTGGGCAGTGTACGGGCAGAACGGGCAGCTCAGCACCTGCCGGCCCTTCCGCATCGGCTCCTTCAAGAGGGTGGTGAGGGTGAGTGCAGGGACACCTCCCCCTCCCCCAAGCCTTCCGCTCATCCCACATCTCCCAGCACCCTCCAAACGGGGAGCTGCTGGATCCCCGTAACGCTGCCGGGGATCCTGCGCCAGGATTACCGCACCCCCGAGATCAGCCTGTTCGAGGAGGAGAACGGGGAAGGCACCCGGTTGAAGTTCACCGACTCTTCCGAGGACACCCGGACGCGGGGCCAGGCGCTCGCCGCCGCTTCCATCATCGTCCACTCGGGCCTGTGAGTGGGACCGGAGGGGGCTGGGTGGAGGCTGGGTGGGGGCTGGAGCAGGGCGTGATGCTTTCCTCCTCCTCCCCAGGTGGCTGGTTTACTCCAAGCCTTTCTTCGACGATGACCCCTACGTTTTGGAGCCGGGCGGGTACCCCAATTTAAAGGCCTGGGGAGCAAAGGACCCGTCCATCTGCTCCATGCACCCCATCAGGCTGGTGAGTGCTGGTTACTGGGGCCATATCCAGCCCTGGGTGTGACAAGCAAGAGCATCTCCCAGTTCACAGCAGGGAGAGCTCGGTGTGGAAATGTGTCGAGCGTGGCTCTAGAAGGTGTTTCTGTGGGTTAGTGGTGGAGGAAAGCAACAACACACACTCCAAAAAAGCTTGTTCTTGAAAGAAAACGGCCCAAAAAACCAACTCAGCCTTTAAAGCGGGGAATTGGACTTTCCCCTCCTGCCACCACGGCCTCACTGGGGCTGCTTCTCCTTCCAGGGCTGTCCTGTCGTGGAGAGACCCGGCGAGCCGCAGGTGAGTGCTGGGCCAGTGCCCGGGGTGGCCATGGGGCCAGGCCAGCCGTGGGACTCTGCTCACCCCACCGTGTCCCCAGGTGCTGATCTACGAGGCCGGCGGTTTCCAGGGCTGCAGTTTCACCATCAGCCGAGACATTTATGACCTGAAGAGCCTGTCCAGACCGGCGCTGGCCACCGTGGGCTCCCTGCGCATCCTGGGTGGCTGGTGAGTGGCACTGGGTGGGCATCCTGGCTGGAGCGGGCTGGTCACCCCCGAGAGAAGCTGCCTGGGGCTGTGGGATGGCCGTGGGCAGCTTGAGGGAGCAGCTTGGACGGTGTCCCCGTGTCCTGGCACGTGGAAAACCTCCGGTGACCTCACTGCCCTCGTCTGCCTGTGCTGCAGCTGGGTCGGCTATGAGAAGGAGGGCTTCCGTGGCCACCAGTATCTGCTGGAGGAAGGGGAGTACCAGGACTGGAGGCAGTGGGGCGGCTACAACAAGGAGCTGGTGTCTTTACGGCTGATACGGACGGTGAGAGAAGGGTGGAGGCATTGCTTGGGGAGGGTCCCAGTGCGGGCAGAGAGAGCCAGTCCCCCCATGTCCCATCCTCAGCCCCAAAAAGGAGCCTCCTCTGCCTGATGCAGGCAGCCGGCCACGGCCCGAGATCCCCCAAACTCATCACACGCAGAAGTCTAAGTGTCCAGAGCTGCTCCATCCTCCTTGGGGTCCCTGAGGACGGGCACGACCTCGGTTGCCTATGTGGAGAATGTCCAGCCCACAGCCCCTTCCCCTCCACAAACCGAGGCGCTCGGGGCGGGGGGGTCCTTCTCCCCACAGGATTTCTCCGCCCCGGCGCTGGTCCTCTTTGAGGCCATGGATTTCGAGGAGGGCCCCAGCGTGGAGCTGAGCGAGGCGCTGCCCAACACGCAGCTGGCCGGCTACGGCACCGTCACCCAGTCCATCCACGTGCTGAGCGGCGTGTGAGTGTAGGGACGGGGCCGAGGGGACACGGAGGGGACAGATGAGGAGGGTGCTGAGCCGGCATCTGTGTTTTCCCGGCAGGTGGGTGGCCTACGAGGGCACCAACTTCTCGGGTGAGCAGTACATCCTGGAGAAGGGGGTGTATCGCAACTGCGAGGACTGGGGAGCTGCGGATTGTCGCATCGCCTCCCTGCAGCCCATCCTGCAGGTGAGAGCACCAGGCACCGCCCCCCCCCTTCATTGTGGGACCTCTCCTTAGTGCCACCACAGGCTGGTGGCATCCAGGTTGGGACAAGACACCAACCAGCACCGCTCTGTTTGCTTCCAGGTCGGGGAACACAACTTCCACTACGTCTCCAAGGTCAGGGGTGGTGGATGGGGAGGGGGAACGTGCCCCACTGAGGGATGTGGCCCCTTGTGGGGTGGTGGTGAAGCTTTGCCCCTGACACAGAGCCCCTATGTCCCCGCTTCCCAGATCCTGCTCTTCTCAGAGCCCGACTTCTCGGGGGATCACGTCGCCTTCGAGGAGGACCAGGATGCGCTGCCCGACGCCTTCATCCCATGCTCCTGCAGAGTCCGCGGGGGCAGGTAGAGGGTCCCGGGGCCTCCCTGGTCCCAGCTGGGGATGGGAAGGGGGACATCAGCCCTGCAGGCACCCATAGGGGCTCCCCAGGAGGGTGGGAAGGACAGGAGGGTGCTGGAGGTGACAGGAGGGAGAGATGGCCACCACGGTGGCCGCATCAGCCCCGACACGCTCCTCCCCGCCAGCTGGATCCTGTTCGACGGGCAGGACTTCGCCGGGGAGCAGCACGTGCTGTCCGAGGGCGAGTACCCCACGCTCAGCGCCATGGGCTGCCTCTCCTCCACCGCCATCCGCTCCTTGAAGAAGGTCCCAGTGGTGAGTACCAGCCCTTCCTTCCCTTCCCACCAGCTCCAGGGTAGAAACCTCCCAAAAACATCCTTTGTCCCCTCCCGCGAGTGCTCCCAGCCGTGGCTCTCCAGCCCTGGAGCCCTCCTGCACCCATGGGTGCTCGCTTCTCCCGCTTCCCCCCTCATGCCTCATCTCTTCCCTTCATCCCACAGTTTTTTTCGGAGCCTTCCATCTTCCTGCACGGGCTGGAGTGTTTCGAGGGGAAGGAGATCGAGCTGAACAACGAAGTGCGGAGTCTCCAGGCAGAAGGTTTCAACAACCACGTGCTGTCGGTGCGCGTCAAAGGCGGGATGTAAGTGACCCCCCTCCCCCCCAAGCCCTGCTCTCCCCTGCCCTGGCTGGTGGGTGCCAAACGCCCACCTGGAGGTGACCGCGCTCTGCCCATCCCGTCCTGTCCCCCTCAGCTGGGTGCTGTGCGAACACGGTGACTTCCGAGGGCGGCAGTGGCTGCTGGACTGCACCGAAATCACCAACTGGCTGACGTACAGCGGGCTCCAGCACGTGGGATCCCTCTACCCCATCCGCCAGGTGAGTGCTGGGATGGGATGGGGTGCTGGCACCCGGTGGGGTGGACCCCAAAACTCCAAAGTAGCTGGCTCAAGAGCTGCCAGTCCCAACGGCCCGGAGGAGGATGTAGTACTGGCTGCGGGTGAGAAGAACTCTGGCTGACATGAAAAGTGCCACCAGCCCAGCACCATCACTCTCAGATCCCCGTTCCCCACCCTGGGAGTGGCCACCTCGGTGGTGAAATGCTCCCCATGGGCCTTGCAAAACGCCCTGGCATCCCAGCGGGGAGAGCCGTGCCCGTGCCAGAGACCAGAGACAGACTGGGACTAGTTGCCCCGGGGAGAGGAAGGGACCTCCTGGGGCAGGGGACAAGAAAGCTCCTCCAGACACCCACCCCAAGGGACCAGAGTCCTCCCTTCCCAAAGCCACAAGCCGGGAGAGGTCCTTCCTGACCCAGCTGCCACGCGTGGGGCCGGAGGTGCAGACAGCAGGGCTTTTTGGTACAAAAAAAGGTGGTTTTTTTTCTCTTTCCAGAGACGGATCTATTTCCGCATCAGGAGCAGGGAGCTGGAGCTCTACCTCTTGGTCCCTGACGACGTGGAGGACATGAAAGCAGGGCGGGTGGTGGTCTCCAGCCTGAGCGAGCAGAGCAGTTCCACCTGGTACTACGAGGACGGGCTGATCAAAAACCAGGTCAGGGCTCTTGTGTGACACTGTGACAGCCAGCGCCAGGGAGGGGACCCAACGCCCCTGGCAGGACTCCCACTGGGGTACCCCCCACCCCTCAGCAATCCCTCAGGGCTTAGAATGTCCTTTCCCAGCATCCGACCTCAGCCTTGTCCCCAGAGATCGGTTGATTCTCTCCTCCCAAGTCTCCCCTGGAGACGTGAAGGCATCTCTGCCTTCCCCGAGGAGATTTTGTCACCCTCACCTCTCACCGAAGGGTTCGTCCCACTCATCCCACATCCCAGCCCAGAACCAGCCACATTTACGGGGAAACCCCTGGGAGCTCCAAACCTTTGCACCAGGCAGAGGCGATGGAGAGGAGCGGGCTCACCTGGCCACCGCCGCTTCTTGCAGGTGGCCCCCAACATGAGCCTGCAGGTCATCGGGCCGGCCGGGAAGGGAGCGAAGGCCGTGCTGTGGTCCGAGACCCGGATGCCGCGACAGACCTGGAGCGTCGATTCTCAAGGACGGATCCACAGCCAGATGTTTGAGGACATGATCCTCGACATAAAGGGTGAGGCCCCGCCACCGGAGCTGCTTTCCCAGGGACTCCCAAACCCAAGGTGTTTGGCTGTGAGGTGGGACAACCCTCTCTCCCTTCCCCGCCATCATCCCTCCCCTTGCTCCGCAGGCGGCCGATCCTACGACCGGGACCACGCCATCGTTTGGGACGCCACCGAGGAAAGACCCACGCAGCTCTGGGACATCCAGGTGCTATGAGGGGGCGGTGCGTGGCCCTCGTTCCTAGAAGTTCCACAGAGCAGGACAGGGACGCCCCCACAGCGGGGTGGAAGACTTTGCACCCCACGCACCTCCCAAACGCCCCTCGGCTTCGGCTGCTGTACGGAGGACGCCCACTATTGCCTGCATCACGGGGGGAACCACCTCACCCCACGCCGGGGAGCCCCGTACACAGCTCACGAAGGACCCCACGGACGCAACCAGCGCAGGACCCTCCGGAGAGCGACAGAACCCCCTCCCCACCCGCTTCCCCCTCCGAACTGTATTTATGTACGTGTGTAAGATACGGCCTCCTCTGGGCCACCTCTGCCTGCGCAGTTGGCATCTTTGTCCTTGTCCCAACCTGGCAGCCCCCACCCCAGGGAGTTGCTCCCCCATCCCAGCACCTCCCTCGCCCTGCAGCACAGGGCCCAATCCTGCTCCCAGGACGGGAGCTCAGTGCCCTCGGGCCACAGGCAGCACCGGGACCCTGGGTTTCAAGGAGGGAGGTGTAGGTCAGGCTGTGCCCCCCGGAGCGCTGGGCACTGTGGGACCCCAGCAGCCCCAGTTCAAGGGGCAGCTCAGCCTGCTGGTGCTGTGAGCTCAGGGGTGTTCCAGCCGTATCACCCCAGGGTGAGCTCTGCTTCAGGTCACTTGCCTCCAAAGTCCCCAGGACAAAGGTCACCTCCACCTGGGTGAGGACAGGAGCTCCCCGGGGACGTGACTCAGAGCCAGAAGGGACGCGGGGTGAGACTTCCACACACACGGAGCCATCAAGCCCCTGAGGAGAGGAGACAGCTGCCAGGTGTGCTGAGCAGGTTGAGTCCTGTTTGGGGAGAGTCGCTACAGTCGGGCAACGATCCCCTGTCAACCCTGCAGGAAAACTGGGCTGTTCTGGTGGGGACAAACAGANCCGTCCCCGGGCGTCCGCCCGGGGCCGGGCCTCGGGGACCGGGGCCGGGGCCGTTCCCTGGCGTCCGCCCGGGGCCGTTGGTCCTTTCTCAGCCCCGCGGAGGTTGGAGATGAGCCCCGACAGAGCCAGGCCGCGGTGCACCCCAGTCTCGCCCACGCCGGGGTAACCATTCGGTGCTGGGGCTCCCGTTACCGACCCTTATACCCCAGATCAACCCGAGGTGTCTCCGGCCAGTGCTTTTATTTCTCAAACCCGCTCCCGAAGCTGCTCCAGGGCTTTGCTTCAAGCTGGGGCAGCTTCAGGGTGAGGGGAGCAGAAGGAGGCAGGGAGGGGAGCGATGGCGTCGTGCCGGTTGATCCCCCCGCTCCCGGTGCTGCGGGAGGCCACGGAGGTTGCTGGAGCGGGGGAGGCCATCCCGGGGAGGGTGGGGGTGGACGGTGGTTCCCTCCGAGGTCAGCGCAGCCACAAGAAGAAAGCGGCGGCCACCCCCAGGGCGAGGGAGAGGACGGGGGGGCTGCCGCAGAGCGGGCTGACTTTGCTTACGGGGTGTTCGAGAGTCGTCGAGATGGTGGTCTTGTCTGCCTGGCCAAAGGGCTGGAAAAGAAAGAGAGAGTCTGGTGTTTCTCCAAACCAGAGCAGATGGAAATTCCTCCCCTGAGAGTCTGCACCTGACGGCCCTGGGGGGACAGAAGGGAGCTGGGGGCACCCCAGTGCCCACCCTGCCCCTTCCCAGGGGACACACGTGGCCACGTTCTCCTTCACACCACACAGAGAAATCCCCCCTGCCTTTGGGGTTTTCCCAGCCGCCCTGCGTCGAGCCAGGGGGAAGCAGAAGCTTGGGGGGTGGTCTGTGCCCCACGGAAGTGGCTGGTGGGGGGTGGGACACGGCGGCCCAGGGCAGCAGAGGATGTGGGTGCGGGAGCAGAGCTGGGAAACGCCCGGGCTGGAGGCCAGGGGGAGGAGGGACCCTCGGCCGCAGGCTGTCGCAAGCCGGGGTGTTGCAGCCAGCGTATGAAGTGAGAGACAGAGAAGGGGAGATTGTCATTTCGGGGCAGTTTCCTTCCCTCTCGCATCAGCACGTTCCAAATGACGGTGCCGGCCTGAATCCCTCCTGCCACCGCCGGCACCGGGCTTTGGTCCTTTCCTGGGGTTCCTGGTGTCAAGGGCTGTGCGTTAATGCCTCCGAGCGGGGACCGCAGCGCCCAGCGCTGCTGGAAAAGGGATGCCATTTCCCTCCAAAAAAACAGCCCCCACTCTGGTTCACATCACTCCTCAGGTCCCTGCGGAGCCGGGACAGGGCCAGGGATGAAGCCCCAGCCCCCAGCTCTGCCCTCTCCCCGGCATTCCTGCGCTAGGAGGACTTTTGGTGTGGTTTGCCCGGCCACAGAGCGGGACACCCAAAACCTAAACACACCCCAGCTGCCTGGAGTTTGTTTGAGAAATCAGCCCAGAGAAATCTGGCCCCGTTATCAAGAGGCTGTAGGAAAAAACACACAACCAAAACAACCACCCCGACAGCTGCTCTGAAGAGCATCACCCTCCCCGAAAGCCCTGGCGTGTTCATCCCTCCCACGCAACCGTCCCAGGATGGAGCCGACATCCACCAGTGTGACGCTTGAACCAAGCCTCCCCCCACCCCCCAGAGCCTCCTGGCAGGAGAGGAAGGAAAATAAACCTCCCGTGGGGAGAAGCGAGAGGAAACCGCGCAGCTGAGCGCCCACCCGGCACCCCCGGCGCCGTGCCCGGCAGCTACAGTGTCCCCACAGCAGGCACGGGAGAGGAGAGGCTGCAAAATGGGATGGAGAGCTAGATGTGGTGGTTACAGAGGGGAATGATGCTCTTAAGGAAAAAAAAAATAATAAAAAAGCAGCATATGGAAATATTTAGACCTTACAGACCACAGCCAGCCAGGGTTAAAGTCAAATAGAAAGTCGATGCTCAGGTTTCCTGCTGAAGTTCAGCAGAAATTCTCCCACTGGTGGAACCCCACACCCCCAGGACAGAGCTGAGCGGACTCCTCGGCCTTTAAGGGGGTTTCTCTTACCACGCAGAGGACGAAAAGCAGGAGCAGGAGGAGGTGGGCGCGCTGGAGGGGCTGCATGGTCGCGGCTCGGCTCGCCGTGTGCAGGGACGCTTCCTCAGCTGCTCGCGGCGACGGCAGTCGGAGGTTTTAAGCAGAGCGTCGGCCCTGCCTCACCAATCACACCTCCCTGCCCTGCACCGGCACCACCGCCCCAAAGGGCTGTTTGAAGCCAGGGCAATTTGGGGAAGTCACAGACTCGCACAGAACCACCAACACCGCGAGCGAGAAGGTGCAAGACGCAGCCTGGGGGACGGCCAAGGAGCGATGAGCCCGTACGGCCCTTCCAGCCCCGTCTTTCCATCGCCCAGCACAAGAGCAGCTGCTGCTCCCCCTGGTCCCCAGCATGGCCGCGCAGCCGGCCCCGAACGGAGTTTCCCGGCCAACGTCCCCAGCAAAGGCAGCAAGCCCCTCGCCCAGAGTTTTCTCACGTGTCAAAATACCCCGTGCAGCATGAACCCCGCAGGCTGTTCCCTGTGCTGCACCCTGCACCCATGAACTAGAGAATCATTTTGGTTGGAAGAGACCTTTCAGATGATCCAGTCCACTCGTTCTCCCATCCCTGCCGGGGCACCACCGACCCCTGTCCCTCAGCATCACAGCTTGGAAACCCCTCCAGGGATCATTGGGGCTCCAGCCCTGCCCTGGGCAGCCTGGGCCAGGCCTGGACAACCCTGGAGGGGAAGACATGTCTGAGCTCCTTCAGCCCCTCAACTGCAGCCGCA
The DNA here is from genome assembly GCA_013396935.1 of Baryphthengus martii. Classification (NCBI taxonomy): domain Eukaryota; kingdom Metazoa; phylum Chordata; class Aves; order Coraciiformes; family Momotidae; genus Baryphthengus; species Baryphthengus martii. Next base: position 418,982 of record VWZK01002440.1, on the reverse strand, counting down.
GGAAACAAAAGAGATCTGATTATTCTAGAAACGGTTTAAGGTGCAGCCACCGAAGCACAACAAGCACGTACACCTGCTGTCTGGCTTTGTGCTGGTGAAGCGCATCCCAGCGCCGCCAGCCTGACACCAGCCTCTGCCCGGCACCGAGGGCTCCTTTGCCGCAAAGCATCACCAAATTTAGTTACGTTTTTTAGCATTTCTCAGAAGCATCAAAATGAAAAATCACGCAGGGCCAGTGAACGTTTTATAAAAGGTGCTAAAAATGGGCCCCGTTCTGCTCCTCTGACCGGCGAGGCCGAGCTCTGCGGGGAGCAGAGCAGCCTGGCAGCTGCGGGAGGGCCGGGGACGAGCAGGGAAGACTCTCGGGAGGGCAGCGACTTCAGAGCATCGGCGAAAGCCGGAGGGGGCTCCCCGCTGTTTATCCCGCCCCGCTCCAGCCGCGGGGTCCGGGGCAGCCGGCAGCGGGAGCCGGGAAGGCTGCGCCAGGGGCCGGGAACACGCAGAGCCCAGGCCCAGGGGGCTTCGGGGTTGCGGCCTCGGGGCCGCGCTGTGCCCGGTGGTACCGGGAGAGGAGCAGCAGCGAACGCTGGCGGCTGCCAACCGGGGTGGCGGCTCCCAACCGGGGTACCCCCTCCCACCCACCGGGGCCCTCCCGCCACGGCCGCGCCGCAGTGCATGCTGGGATTTGTAGTCCTCGGAGGCGCTTCGCCTCCCACGTGACCAGCGCTGAGCCAATCACAGCGGCCTTTCGTCGCCGCGGCAACCGCCCGTAAACAAGATGGCGGCGGCGCGCTGAGCGCGGGGTGAGTGCTGAGACAGCGCGGGGGGAACGTGGGGACCGTGGGGACCGTGGGGAACCTCCCCCCCAAACGCCGTGAGGGTCCCTCCAGCACAGGCCGCGGTGCCCCCAGAGGTGCCACCCACGTCAGGCCCCCCCAGGGCCCTCACAGGCGGTTACGCCCCTTATTCTGAGCCACTTTTTGCCAACAATCCCTCAAAACGCTGATCGGTACCGGCCTTCTGGGGACCCACAGGGCTGCGAATGACAGTGACAGGCTCAGAAACAGCACCAGCTCCAGTACAACTCCCCAAATTTCTTACCTGTTGCCTCCTGGCCAGTATCAGACCCCAGGAGGTAGCGGGGATATTGGACAGTCACGTCTGACGCAGGTTTGTAGCGTGTTTCTGCCTCCTCAGTTTCATAGAATCACAGAATGGTTCTGGTTGGAAGAGACCTTCCCGATGGAGTGCAGCCATTAACCCAGCGCTGCCAGGGCACCGCTAAACTCCCAGAGATTGTGGCTCAGGGATTTTTAACTGGTACTACAGATCCTGGGTATATGAACATCCGACTCTGCCCAGAAAGCAAGGGGATATGGACTGGGAAGAAAGGAAAAAAAAGTACATTTAAGGCTTTTTTTGATCAGCCTTTTCAATTATATTTTTAAAAATTTGCCCATCAAACAAATCCTCCCAAAGTTAAAGAGCCTATTTTTCCATATTAACCCCTCCTGTTAGAGCTGTCCAAGTTCACTGCCTCCCCTGGCGAGGCTTTTATCATCATCCTACATGTTGTGCAAGGACTGCAGCTCTTTCTCTCCTGCACGTGTCCAAAATCAGATAAGTAACAACAGATTTCCACATCCTCAGCCAACCCTTGAGCACATTCGAGCCTCGTCTATTTTTACAGTTCCATTTTTGGCCACGCCCTTCCTGCTAGACCTTAGAGCAGAAGTTCCCTTTCTGCTTCCAGCGAGTTTTGCTGCTTCCGTTCATCCCGGAGTAGCTCAACAGCTCGATGTCACCACTCCCTGCCTCACTGGGCGGAGCAGGCTGCTCTGCACCACTCGCTACAACGGCCTTTTTCTGCCTGCCCCGTTTGGTGTTCACTTTTCCCAGCTGCTGAGATCATCACAAATGCCCACCTAGTCTGAGGGTGTTTATGGGAGTGGGTGGGCTGGGCTGCTCTCCTTTCTCCTGCTCTCTTTTTTTTCCCCCTCAGAATAACCCCGGTATTTCTCTACCTGCTTTTGGAGAAGTTGTATCTAAGTCGCTGACCTGTTTTCTTTCTTTCGTGCTCTTCGCGCCTCCTCTCAGGGGATGACGGCCCATCTCCTACGACGGAGAATCCAGAGGGAAGCAGTTTCCCCTCCCGCTCAAAGGGGACACCACTGCAAAAGAACATGCAGGGTGAAGTCCCTCAACCATCAGAGGATTCTGGGCCACCAGAGTTTCTCAGTGACAGGCTGGTGGACTCATGACCCCACTATTTTCTGCAGTGTCCCCTTGCACATGCACCGTGCTGTCGGTGACACAGCCATCTCCCTACCGGTCAGGAGCCAAGGGATTTTCCACCCAGTACTCCCCAAAAAGTACCCCAAGTCCTACCTGCTGTGGCAGAACAGGAATTCTTGTGTGGGGTCTCCTATGGCAGACAAACCTTTAGCCATTTTAGAGGAGTATCACATTTTATTTGTGCTTTCAGGCGCAGCTCGCGCTGACATGGAGCTCCCGTCCTCCACGAGGCAAAAAATCACTCTGCTGGAACAAAAAATAGAGAAACAAGCCCAAGAAATCCAACTGAAGGTAACAATCCTGCCCCTTCCCGAGCCTGTTCTGTCCTCTGCTCTGATGGTTGAAGCCCCGGTAGCGTTAGGCTTCCTCAGACCTAGTTTGGGTTAAAACCAATTAATCTGTAGCCTGCTCTGTTAATTACACAAACAAGCCTTTGCAAAGCATCAGAGCAATTATATCAGAGAGTTGGGGAGTCCCTGCTGCGACTTCTTAAAGACAAGACTCTGGGCAGCCTTTCAATGGTATCATGAGCTGCTGCTTGTTGGGCTTCAGACCTTTCTTTTCTTCCTTTTGGCTTCTTGAACCAACAGCTGCTCACACAGCAGAGTCACCCTGGAGCCGACCTCTTTGCGTTACCGCAAACCAGTGGAGATGCTGGTTTCGTTTCTAGATCAGCCGCTCGCTCGCTGTGGGTCAGAGCAGGAGCTGTGCCCGAGCAGGGTGCGCGGGGCCACGAGTCCGTGCGTCCGCCTATAGCTCTTGCGCGGCTGGAAGAGGGAGAGATAGGTCAGTGTGTCCCTCACCTATTCCTGGAGCAGTGTATTTCTACCCCACCCTTCATTTGAGGCTAATTAAGGTACTTGTGAGGTTGATACAACCTTTCTGACCCTTATTTTACCCGTCTCTGAGCAGGGTGAGTACGTGCACCACTGACTCACCCGGCCAGGACTCATTGTGCGAACTGTGCCTCAGGGTCCTGAAGGCCAAGGAACTAAACCAGGTCATTATTTGTTCTCATCCTGAAGGACAGGAGGATTGCTGAACTTGAAGAGAAGGTGAAGACTCTTCAGAAAGGAGAAGGTAAAAATTGTTCTACCCTTGGCACCTTGCTCCTACCACTGGGAGAGCTGCAGAGGCTCCTGGTACTGCAACAGAGGAGGCTTGGAGAGCTCCTCTCTGAGCCTTAAAAACCCCCAGAGCATCTCCAGCGAGCAGTATCAGTTACACACACGTGGTCCCAGTTACACACACGTGGTCCCGTTTGCCAAAGCAGATCTGCGCTTTCTACTTGCATCTGTTCCTCGCCTTTTCTGCTGCAGAGCAAAAACATTATTTCCTGACCTATTTTCTCCGGGTTACTAAGTTTCCGTGAGCGCAGAGCAACCCCACAGACACCTGAGGATGTCAGAAGAGTAAATACTGCAGAGTTCAAACAGGCTGGAAAAGCAGAGCTACTCACAGCTAAGCAAGCCCAAAAATCTACTTGGGGTTTCAAACAGTATTAACAGTTAGTTGGGCAGCCCAACTCTAAATTGAACCCAGCTTGGAGTAAGTCACTGAAGGGTTTCCCCACCTCCATTCTGTTCCTTGGAATCCAGCAGCTCTCCAGCCGAGCCCAGACACGTTTCCTACAACGACTAAACTACTTTGTTAGCTCAAAGCTTGCGGTAAGTTCTCCGTTTCCTGAGCAGAGAACAAGAATATGCCTGTCAAACCACAAACATGTGCTCTCTGCCCCGTCACACATTGTTCTAACCCCTCAGCCGAGGCTTCTGGATCCAGCTGTAGCAGACACCTGCTCATTTTTTTTAATTAGTCCCTTAAGACCGACTAAGCCAAGCGTTTCTCGTGGTGTAATTGCAAAAGGCACCGCTCACATCAGCTTCCCGCAGCGTAAAACTGCACCGGTCTCATTCACAACAATCTTTTAGTCCGTCAGCATCTTAATCAAACTGCTGCAGGTCGAATTGTCAGGGAGCAGTGTGCAGAGCTCGTGTTGAGCTCCTGTGTCGTACGGGCTCGAGTTCACTTACAGTACAGGCAGGCACTGCTGGGGCAGCAGCACTACATGACACCGGTTATCAGTAGCTCTTCTTTAAGGCTAAAAAACAAGTCCTCCCTTTCAGATGGTCCTGCTGCATCCACGGCAGAGGAGCTGGAAATTAGGTGCCTTCAGCTGCAGACCCAGGTCTGGGAGATGGAGGTGAGACGCCTGCTTCGCTCGCCCTAAGCCACCTGCACCTCTGGTTTGAGATCGTTGCGGTCCCAGGCTGCTCGGTTTTCTTCAAGCTGCCACTTTGATCACTGTAACTCTTCACCTCATCCCTCTGAAAAGAAAGAGCAGGTTGTGTGTGAGCTACAAGGCAGCAGGAACCTTTTAATGCCCAAACATTTGTGCCTCCTGCAAGCCTCTTCATTTTGATTTCTAGGGCTGTAAAAAATTCTTTGCAGCTACTACAGTCTCGGGAGATTGTGTCACTATTGATATTTTCCTTATGCCTTTTGCCTTCTACTAGTAGAGCTGCTACTACTACCCTGCCAGTGAGTCTGTCTGTCAGGACCAGAGAGTCCCGAGACAAACCTGCTCTTTCATCTCCCCTTCTGCTTCTCACAGTCACAGCTGACCACTCTCAGGCTTCCATTTCTAATATTGCGAAGCTCTGGGTCTACAACTTCCACTTGACTTTCTTCTTACAGCGGTTTCTAAATGACTACGGCCTGATCTGGGTTGGAGACAGACACGAGGAACAGCTGGAAGGTTTAGAATTGCTTGAGAATGAAGAGGAGCTACCAGCACAGAGCCTCTGGAAGCCAGGTAAAGCACCAACCCTCTCTGCTGAAGCAGCTGTCCTAGCTCCTGCTGCATGCTGAGAGAAGGAACGACACTCCCCAGAGTAGATAAGCATCAAAGACCCAGAATTTGGGTCTCTGGAAGTTGTGATCCTGTGCTGAGGTGCTCACATCAGTCCCTCTCAGGGACAGAGACATGGACCAATTTAACAGGAGCTGAGCCAGGCAGAGGGTGGTGTTTTATATACCTGTATTTCACAAGCCCTGTTGAGGGGAAGAGAAGAGAACCCGCTGGCTCAGCCATTTGAAGGACACTCTCACACAGCAGCTGCTTCCAGAAGAATTCACACACCTTAAACATTTGAAGCTTGATTGCTCTAAGAACTGTGACATAAAATGGGCGGAAACTGGAATCAGATGGTTGTGTACATAGTGGCTGTAGTAACTCACCCAATATTGTCTGGCTCCCTCAGAGAGCATTGTTTGCCTTTCCTCCCAACCGCCACGTGAGCAGATTAATTGAGACCTGATTGTGCTGTGTGGGGTCCAAGCATACTTGGCAATGGCTTCTTAGGAAGTGGTAACAGAGAGAGAAAGTATAATACTTGGGCTGTACAGCCAGGGCTGCCTCCTAACCGTTATGCAAACGTTAACTAACTGGTCCTTCCCTCCCTCAGATGCAGGAGGGGAGAAGATGGGGGAAGTAGTAGAAATAATTGTCATTGTTTTCAGCTCAGCCTTTTTAAGGGAGATTTCCTCCACCCTCCTTTATCAAATTATCAAAAAGCAGAACAGAAAATACAGCAGGCTTTATCTCTGCCTGCTTCTTTCATTTCCTCTTCTGATTTCATTTTTCTGTCCCCTCGCAACTCTTTGACTGCTTCCCCCTATCCCCCTCCCCTCCAGCAGCCAGATAAACATCCGCAATCTGCTGGGGGCAAGGAGCAGGCAGCCAGCGGTGTTTACCCTGGCACTTCTTCAGCAGCTCTGCCCTGATCCCTTTATCCCATCCACCTCCTGAAGTTCCTGATTCCGTGCCTTTCACGGCACCGCATGAAGGGACGAGACCACACTTTTCAAATCACAACCGAAGACGAGGAGCTGAGCGTGGTCTCTGAAGAGCTGCATTTGCAGCTGGCTCTGGAGCGCTGTCAGCTCAGAGCTTGTTGCCCTGCCCTGTGGTTTCACACACACCCACACCAGCCCGGCAGCGCCGGTGTTGCGCCACGCTTTGCAGAAGAGGAAAAAAAACACCAAACCAAAAACAACCCCAACAAAGGGTGGAGAGGGAGCACAGCTCAAAAATGTGAGGGCTCAAACGAGCCTCAAAAGCACACAGAGGTGAAAGGTGCTTAGCCAGCATCCCCTTGCCCCTGTAACTCTGATCCCTCCCTCGCAGGTGAAGCGGTTGTTTCCCAGCACCAGCTCGATTTTGATTTAATCCTGGAAAAGGTGAAGGATTTGAATGTGCTGGCTGGAGAAGGCATTTCTCAAATCGAGCACACGCCTCGGGGTGCTCGGCTGAGACAGCCCGAGCCCCTCCCTCTGACGCTGTATCAAAACGGGATCGTCATGTTCGACGGACCCTTTCGGCCCTACGAGGACCCGTCCACACAGGTATGGAAAGGTCTGTAGAGGAGTTAGCCTAAGAGCCACCCTGCTGTCATCTGCTAAGCGTGTAGGAATAGGGCTTGTGAGCTCAACTCAGCCCTGAAAAGGAGCAGCTACTGAGACCTCCACCTTCTCACCTGCATTCCCGTGGTGCCTTTAAAGACTAAACTACCAAAGACCTACTGGAGACGGAGCTTTAGAGTTTTCGATGCAGACTTTTCTGCACAGCAAGAACACCACAAAGGGGAGCAGCCCAGCAGAAATCAATCAGTCATGAGATAACTAGAAAATCTGAGGTATGACCACAAGCTCTCACATTTCGTTTCAGCAATGCCTGCGGGATATTATGGATGGCTACTTCCCTTCAGAGCTGCAGATGCTCTACCCAGAGGGCATCCCTTTGCAGGTAAAGCAGCATAAAACCCCATTCCTCAGCTTCTTGGAAGGAATTGCCCTCTTGTTTCCCAAGAAATTTGGTCAGGTTTCTTTCACCAAACCTGCTGGGTGTTCCCCACAGTGAATGGGGGAGGTTTCTGAACAGAGCACACACGCTGTGTTCTGTGCGCAGGGGCAAGGGCGGCTGGGAGCAGCCGTGCTAGAGCCCTCACAGGAAATAAGTGTGTTTTGTCCTTAGAACCGAATGGTTTCTCTGCCTCAGTGAGTCTTGTCTTGGAACAAGACTTCTAAGAGCATTGCAGGCTTTGCAGAGAAGCAGCAGTACCTGCAGCGGTTGAAGGGCTGGGTAATAAAAAGGAGGAAAAAAACCAAAACAGTTCTCAAATTGCTCCTCTGAAAAATCATTTAAAAACAGATTAAACAAGTACCTCTCAAGGAGGGTACCTGGAGAGTTTATCTGGCCACAATTTAAATGGATTTGGCCACCTGAGGTTCTTTTAGGCCCTGCTTTTGGATTCCTCAGAAATGGCAAAAAGCCAAGGCCACGTTTTCAGGCAGAGAGTCTCCGAGGACTCTAATCTGGGTCTTCAAGTGTATCCGAAACGTAAGCAGGAAAAACCAGAGGGGCTTGAGGGATCCACCAGGATTTGCTTTGTTAGACAGCCTACAGGAGCTGAAAATACCTTTCCTTGAGTTGAGACAGCTGAAGCAGCTTCCAAGGACACAGCTCTTGGTTTGGGGTTCATCCCTCTTAGTTGTCCTCGCTGTGGTTTATTGTGCTCTGATGCAGTGAGAGCAAGCTTGTGCAACAGGAGATTTGCTTACGGCAGTTGATCCTAATTCAACAGGTCACCGACAGAAGGGACGTGGTATTTCGAGAGAGAGACCTTCCAGGGAGTTTTCCTGGCCATGGCCAAGTGGTTGGCCGTTCAAAATCAAACGAGGTGCAGGAAGCCACCAAGATCCCAGGTAAAAATCTCAAACCTGCCTCAAAAAAAAAATAAAAATGCAGCTATCTCCCACAGAGGAGAAGCAAAACCTTACCAGGAGAGTCCAGCTGGTGGGAGGGGATCATGTAGGGTCTCAGTGAGGAAGGGAACACTTCTGGGTCAGAGCCCTGTGCTTGTAGCCCCAGTGTTGCTCCAGGAGCTAGAGGACAGGCAGGACACGGGGTGTCCTCTCATTAAGTCCTCCTAAAGAATGAGACATGACAGGTAATAAAAGACCAGAAGATCAGCAGGTTTCCAAAAACATACCTGCCCCGCACCTTTCTGAAAGGCCAAGCTCCTTCTAACTTCACCTTTATCAGCATCAAATACACCCTCACAAGACGAAAAAAATTCTCCAAGTCTATAAAAATGGCCAGAGTTTCAGTTTTTCCTGTTCACAGCAGGGCTCACCGGGTTTCTACCCGCTGCACATCCCAGCCATGTGCTGAACTGGCTGCACAGCTGCTTCCTGGTGATGTTGACAATCAAGTATTTAGCGGGGCAGAAAGCCGGACAAGCTTCAACTGGGGAGGCAGAGAGGCAGCCTCAGCCTTGCTAGGGGAGGTTAGAGCTCTCCCTGTCGGCTGTTGTGCTCTCCTGTCACCAAATCAGCCTATTCTGGGGGAAAATTCTTTGTCAAAAAGCTCACATGTGGACACATCTCCCCTCACCTCTGGCAGGTCTCAAACTCTCCTTGGAGCAGTTTGTCAACAAGCTTTCCAAGCCCTCAAAGCACAGAGAAGAGACTGCTGTCCGAGATTCAGCCAGAACAGCACAGCAGGTACAAGTGGACCCCCCTAAACACCAACAGAAGGAGCCCAGTAGCGACTCACCGGGGCTCAGCACCCAGCACAGCACCAGCACCTCCTCCTCAGGCCTCTCAGCTCTGCAGAACTTCCTCCTCCACCCAGAGAGGCACCCCCAGAACACACACGGCACTTTGGCACCTGCTCTCTGCGCAGCGTGGGCAGTGGTGACGCTCACCTGGTTTGTTTGCAGGGCTTGGATGGGGTGAGGAGCAGCAGAGAGATCCTGGTGGAGACACCCAGGCTGTCTGCCCTGGAGAGGTACAGACACGGCCCCACCATCCCTCCCTGTCAGGTTCTCATCTTCCTCCTGTTCCATTAAAGGGTTTATTTCAGTCGAGGGAGTAAATGGACTTGCCCCTTTTATCTTAAATCTTAGAAATAATTAGAAATAAAAAAAAAAAAAAGCCCAGCTTAGTCCTTTGGGAAGACCACTGAATTGCTCATGGTGAACCTGCCATCTCCTACATCTCTAATAAAAGTTTCTGTTGTTCAAAATACTCCTTACTTATTGCTGGGAAATACTTTTCCCAACATCAAGCTAAGGCCTGAGAGTTTGAAACCATCTAAAAAGCTGTTTGTGATGATGTTAAATGAAGAATTCCTTCAGGAGACTAATGCCTGAGTGGGAGGTCACATGAACAACACTTTTCCACTCAGTCTTCTGGCAAGATGAGACCCAAATAGCTAATGAAAAAAAAAATACAAAACCCAAGCAAATTATTTTTAATCAAAAAACTAGGGCAAAGTACTTACCAGACAGCCCTGATCTAAAATGAACAAGCTAAAAAAGGTCAGCAACCCTCTTTCCAAGGCACCTTTAAGCAGAGGAAGCAAAGCAGAGGTTTGATTTGTGGGTTGATCCGCTCACAGGCACTCAGACAGGGCCTGGTTCATCTCAAGGACATCGCCAGTGGTGAAAAACCTCCACCCAGTTTGGACCACCCTGGCAGCCCATAGGGTCTGCTCGCTGGGGAGAGCTCACAGGCCCTGCCACCAGCAGAGCCCTCGCTCCTCTCCTCAGCTGATAAGATTTTTCTAACCTCCAGGGTGAAGACAACTGAAGAGCCTGAAGCTTCTGCCCCTGTCTCCACCCTCCGCATCAGATCAGAGAGCGGGGAGCAGACCTACGTCGTAGAGATGCTGTTCACAGAGACCATCGGGGACCTGCGCCGGCGCCTCGCCCACGCCAGGTAGCACCAGGGCTCCCTGCTCCCCAGATGAGCTCCCCAGCCTGGCTGGTTGCAGTTTGGGCAGGAAGCCCTTTTTTTCTGCTCGACCCGTGCTTGTGAAACAGTCACTCCCCTCTGCTCTTACGTAACTACAGCTGGATCAGCCAGAGCATCCCAGCAAAACCTTGGGGGATCCTGCACGTAGGAAAAATGCTGCTGTTCTTTCCTAGGGGTGGAGACTCCGACTCATATGAGATCATCAGCACCTTTCCCCAGACAGTGTACGCGGACAACTCCAGGAGTCTGCAGGAATGTGGGCTGATCCCCAATGCCTCCTTGCTGCTGCGGAAAAGAGATCCCTCTCAAAAAGGGGGGACAGGACTGCAAAGAGCTTAGCAGCAAGAGCTGCTCCCCCCAAGCTCCGCAAGAGGAAGGAGCTGCCTCGCACCGATAGCCATGTTACAAACTCCCCTGGCTGGGAAGAGAGGAGAGGGGTGGCTTTGCACTTTCAGTGTCTTTGCGCCGTTACCTGGGGTGGAGAGGAGAGCTCGGAAGCAGCGGTTTGGCCTCTTCCTTCGGCAGCGGCTGCCACACGGGGTGGGTGCTTTTCTCCAAGACATGGGGGTTCCTAACCTGGAGCAGTTCTGTCAGCTCCTCTCTGCTGAAGGTTACACAGGCTGATCCCTGCCTCGGGAAGGCCGCCAGCTTTACGCTGGTACTGGGCAGTTGCTTAGCTGGGCTCGGGGATTCTCTACAGCAGGACAGACAAACAGCCAGGCTCAATTTGCTTTCCACACCCAGCTGCTCCCCAGAGATTTCAACCACACTTACACCGTGAGAGAAACAGGCTCAGTGAATATGGTCCCTGGTGAAGCTAAACCAAAAGGCCTTGAGCCATCACAACACTGGGACTGAGCCAGCCCCATCTCAGCCAGGAGATCCTGCTCCTGGGTTTCCTGTACGTGAACAACCCCTTCCCTTGGACAGCCCCCAGCTCCAGCGGGGCCCCGGCTGGCGGCCGCGCCGAGCTGCCAGCCCCACTCCCTCCCTCCCCCGGGCAGCGGGAGCTGGATGCTGCAACAGGACACCGTGTCATTGGAGAAGAGCGTAATCCCTTCGCTGCTTCTCCCTAGTAAAGCATCTTCCTCCTCCTCCCGCCGGCTGGAGCTGTGCTCTGCAGGTCCCTCTCCCCAGCACATTCTTCCCATTTCAGCTGTGACAAGCTCCCACTTGATTCCCAGCCGCCGACACTCCCACTCGTGCGAGGCAGCGCCTTCTGGCAGGTTCCCTTCTAGCAGAGGCCCTGCACACGCTGCCGCCCAGCCCTCGGTAAAGGCTCCCGATAAAACCATTCCTTTCAGTCGCAGCTTCCGCTTCCATTAAGATTTCAAAAGGCGCGGTTGCTGGGGAAGGGGCCGGGATGCCCAGAGCTCTTCCCAGACTCCTCTGCCCAGAGCCGGACACTGCACAACACAAATACAGGAAGCACCACTCGTGCAAACCAGCCGCTTCCACGGGCTCCCTGTGACTCAACCTCCACAGCTCAAGCTTAGTTTCCTCCTTTTTCCACCTAGGAAGCCTACAGGGGACCCTCCTATGGGGCAGCCTTTTCCACTGCTCCTCTATATCCTGGTCTATAACCAACCAGGGGGTTGGTTTTCACTCCGGTGTCTGGCTGAAGCTGTCCCTCCCCCAGGGCTGCTGTTCTTACCACGCAGAGGAGAGGAACGCTCCAGAGGGACCTGTCACTACCGCGCTGTAGGATATTCAGACAGGTCCTGCGAGCCTTTGATTAGCGGCAGCGCTCTAAGGTGTTAGGATCTTTGTGTCAGGCTGCAGCAGGGAGTACAACTGACTCAGCTTCTCTGAGCTGGAAATGGCTCAGAAGCGTTACGTAGGGAGATGGGTAACCTGTAGCCAAAACAAAACCAAATTTCAAAAGAAACCCACGAGTTTCCAAGGTGAAAGGTACAGTAACATTTAATAGCATCTCGGAAGACAACACCGGTTATAAACTCGCTTTTTGGCAGGAAAACAAAAATGCACTTGGTCCGGGTTGAAAAATAAAGCCAACTCAAAGAGGAAAGATAAGACAGCCGGAGCATCGCGTGTTCTGGAGCAACCCCGAGCCGTTAACGCTCACCAGGGAGCCCCGGCACCGCACTGGGGCGGGCGGAGGGCGCAGGGAGCGGTGTGGGTCCCGCTTCCAGGCCCATCCATCCCCTGCCCCAGGCAGCTGGCCGAGTGACACCGGCCTTCACCCTCAGCTCCAGCCTTCTCCATGGAGGGCACTCAGCCCCCAGCTCTGTGCAGTATTTTTGCATTAAATTAAAATTAACAGACAAACAAATGAAAAAAAAAAAAATCAACTTAGTTGCCATGATGTCTGCAGTTGAGATGAAAAAATAAGGGGGGCAGGGGGTGGGAAAGGAAGTGAGGCAGCAGGATTTACAATTTTAACAGCAACTGGGAGAAGTGGGAAGTAAGATGCAGCCCTAAGCCCTTCCCTCCTGCAGAAGCTCTGGGTGAGGAGGAGAGGGCTGAGGGTCGGCCGCACTTCGCACAGCCCCAGAGGCTTTGCTGTTACAGAGGCACTGGAAGCTGCGGGGTGAGCCGGGCCCAGCTCCGTTCGGAGGCCATGCGCAGCGAGCGGCAAGACTTTTTCTTTGGATCCCTCTGAGGTGATATCGGGGTTGGGGGGTTAGGCAGGAGGGAATCGTAGGCAGCTGCAAACGAGGAGTTTTGGTCATGGGTTTCCCTGTGCTGGGAATACAGGGCACAGCACCAGGACAACCTGGAAGTGAAGGTGGTCGGAGATGAGGGTGCTCAGGAACGCAGGTAGAGTCCAGCACGGGAGAGGAGCCGAGGGTGGGGGAGCTCAGGCCAGCTTCAGGAACTCCTGCAGGGTGTTTTGCTCCACCGCTTCCACAAAGAGCTCGTAATCCTGCAGGGAAAAGCCACACGGTGGCTCAGAAGGCAAGAGCAGAGCGGCACACGCTCCCACCGGTCACACAGGGTCCCTGAGCAGGCAGCACAAACTGGTTGATAGCGCAGGTGACAGTCAGTTGTGCAGAGAACAGCAGGGTGACGTGGGGACAGCCCCCCACAGCACAGCCCCCCCACATATGGTCACCCAGAGTCTTCCTGCCTGGGTCCCGTTTTTCACCGTGCTCCAGACATCCGCTAACCCCGGCAGCGGTTTGACTGCGCATCACAAGGGAAACCTTTTGAAAGGTGTTTTGACATCATTTGTAGCAAAACCAAGGAGACAGGATTATCACCCCTCACCCAGCCTCCAGAGTGCTCATCCCCCCCACAGCACCAGCCTCACCCCGCAGTAGTGGTCTCCGTTAACGATCTGGGGCGGGATGGCTTTGGGGTTGCCTGCCTTTGCCCTCATCTCCTCCCGCAGAGCGTTGTCCTGGGAGATGTCCACCAGCTCGTACTTGATGTTCTTCCCATCGAGGATTCTGGTTACTTCACTCTGTTGGGATTTGATCTGGAATCCAGGTGGGAAAAACCAGGTTACGGGGGTGGTGGAGAGGAGTCCGAACGGTGAGCACGCACCTCCGGGTGCCAGTGCTCATGGGGCCACTAGCCAGAGCCCACCGGGCTACAGGGCTGGAGCCTGCATTGGCGGGGTGGGGACGGGGACACCCAGCACAGCAGGAGGGACTCGGGGGAAGAAGGGAATTAAGGCAGCGTGAGAGGGGAGGGGACATCCAGGGATGGGGCGGGGGGAAGATTCGCAGCACTACGGGGAAAAGCCAGCCAGCCGAGGGAAGAGGAGACCCCAGGAACCCCCCACCGAGCCCCGCCGCCGCCGCTCACCTCCCGGGAGCCGGTCACCGAGGTGCTGTAGACCTTGAGGGTGCTCATGCTGCGATCGCGGCCGCTCCCTGCGCTCAACCCGGCGGAGGGAAGGGAGGGAGGGACGGAGGGAGGCTCGGCTCGNCCCCCTCAAAACGGGAGAACTTCTCACTAGAGCAGAGCAGCTTTATTTTATACTCAAAATATCGGTACAAACGAGCGGGTGAGAGACAAAGGCCGGTAGAAATACCCTGAGCCCGACGCGAGGGCGGGACCGGCAGCACCGGGGACCGGGCAGAGACGCGCCGCGTACGGGGTGGGGAGAGAAGGTGGCACCGCGGGGGACCGTGGGTCCTGTCACCCCAGCTCCGTAAAGAGAGGCCCGAGGTTTCCCCTGCACACAGAGCAGCCCTCACCTGCGGCAGAGGAGATCTCCACCTTAGCCAAACCGGTCCAGTTCTGCCCGAGGATGAGGAGGGAATGTTTTCCCCCCAACCTCGGCCAGCCCAGCTGCTGAGACAGGGCTGTGAGGCTCCCAAGCATCAGCTGAGATGGTCTGGCCACCATCACACCACCAGCTCTGCACAAGGCAAATGCATCCCCGGCACCTGGGAACTAGATCTTGCATCCCAAAAAGAATGGGGGGAAAGGGGAGAGCAGCTGTCACAGCCGGTGCTGCTCTGCTACCCAGTTGGGACAAACGACTTCAGGACACAGCCTTGGCCCACATTTAGCTCAGTACACGACCTCAGCAGCCTAGAAACAGCCAGAAAGGTGACGCTCCAGCTGCAGACACAGCTGGCTGCTTGGCACACACCACCACGCTCCCTGCACAGCGCAGGGCAGGTAACTCAGGACAACAAACCAACCCATTTGTTGTCACCATCACCCGTGGTGACCAAACACTCAGAACACAACAGATTTGGTCTTAAGTTTTAACACGAAGGAATAACAAAAGCCTGGAGCTGGCAGCTCCAACGTGAACCAACAGCAGAAGTTTCACCAGGACTGTCCCCCCTATTTGATAACTGACTTTAGTATCTTGCTCCTAAGCTGAAAACCAAAGTTCCACCCTCAGCACGACAGCGCTGTCACACACAAGCACTCAGTCTTATAAAGCTGCCACTAAGGTTGGAGGGTTGTGATAAAGTGAACTGCATCCCATGCTGATTTATTTAGAGGAGCAGGGAGCTCCCAGAGAACCAGAGGCAGGGCTACAACAGAGCCCAAGCGGCCATCGCCTTGCAGGCGTCAGGAAAAGATCAGATCCAGCTGAACCATCCCGCCGCGTTAGGATCAAATCAAGCAGGGGTGAGTCTCCTGCTGCCCCACAGCAGGGCCCCCAAGGTTCAGAGGCTCTCCCCGCAGCTCTGACAGAGCTCCAGATATATGAGACCCCCCAGAATTGTTTTGTGGTGGCTCTGAAGGCTGCTACAAGCAGCAGCAGCTCCTCACCCTGCCAGCAGATGCATTAGGCACTAAGCAGTCAGGGGACAGAAGGTTTCTCGAGCACATTAAGGCACTTGAGCATCAATCCACTTCCTCCACAGTCTGAATCATACCCACGCTCAGGGTGCTATTTTGGGGGGATAAAAGGCTTAAGGCTTCTGGGGTAACAGTG
Source organism: Baryphthengus martii (assembly GCA_013396935.1). Lineage (NCBI taxonomy): Eukaryota > Metazoa > Chordata > Aves > Coraciiformes > Momotidae > Baryphthengus > Baryphthengus martii. The sequence goes on along the minus strand of VWZK01002440.1, from coordinate 403,492 downwards.
CCCAGAGGGGAGCGTTTTCAGAGTCATCTCTTAGTGTTGCTTCATTCCCCAACTCAGGCTGGTGACTGAAAGATTCCAGTTGCGTTCGCTCGAGGAAAGCAGGTCCTGCTCCACGAACAGCTACGCAAGCATCTCAGTCAGAGCCGAGCACCCTGATGTAATTAGCAGCAGTATAATTGGCAGAACTGCTCGCCCTGTGGAGTCCACAGATAGCCCTGAACACTCCAATCATCCCCTGGTCTTACCAGTCACACAGGATCTGCGCAGAGAATTGATAAGACCAGGGCATACATTTCCTTTTAGTGATGATTTTAACCGTCACATTTGCGTGTTCAGCATTTGACACGCCTGGAAGGCAACGCAGAATTCATCTCCCAGCATCAGAGACCACACCAGCTCCAGCAAACACAGCACAAACACATTCCACGAGATCAAAGCTACTGCAAAGCCCGACACCGAAGCCCTGAACGATTCCAGTTAGCCAGTCAGCAGCTAAACACTTCTGGCAACAAACCAACCCCCTGATTTCCCGGGGTTTGGATAAGTCACACGTCTTGTACCCGAGCAAAGGGATGGTAAAGTGCTGAATAGGTTTTGGGTTGTAGGAGCTCTAACTCCTCGGGGTTTCAAGTCTTCATTTCCTGCCTTACTTTGGGGAGCGTTCTTTACTGGGTGATGCAGTTGTCTCCCATGTCCTGAGCGTATCTGTCAGATATTGCCGTCCTTAAGTCCTCCACCTCTTTGTGAAGCTGTTTTACCTCCACCAGTTTCTTTGCCAGTCCATCAGGGCTCAGCAGGTCATCCTTCTCCTTGGCAGAGTGTTGCACAGCTGCAGAGGCAGAGGAGGGAGTTACCTCACAGACAATCCTGAGCCAGGATCACACACATTTGCAAAGAAGCCAGAAAAACCAACACACATTTGCAAAAAAAGGTACTAGCTACCATTTCATGGTCACAGCATGCACCTCTAGAGCGAGCTCACCACAGAAAGATTGTTCAGAAGCCCAGAAAGATGAGAATTTTCCATGCTATACGCGAGTTAAATAACTGCCACAGCACAGGAGCCGAAGGCTTTGCTTCCTCGTCGCTTCACACACTTACAGCGAATGCCCAGGAGCAGAGAGAGGTTGGGGTCCTTGCCCTGAGCCCTCTGGGTGACGATGCTGTAGACAGACTGTAAATCCTGCAGACAGCTGGCCAGCTCGCCGTGCAGCTCCTGGGCCAGGCGGGCCGTCTCCGCAGGCAGCGGCTGGCTTGTCAGCTCCGCCTGTCGCAGTCGTTCCTGAAGGGTCAGGTTCTTCTCGATGAGATCCTGGTTCTGCACTGAAAGCTGAACAGACGGAGGCAGCGGGTTAGTGGCTGCTTGGTACGGAAGGAACACACTGAGAGCAACTTCACACAACGCTGGGAGCACCGAGGGCAGGAGGAGCTGGTTCACATCGAGCCCTCCAGACTCTCACCAGTTGAGTGTCAGCCCTACGCAGGGTGCGAGCACTCGGCTTCCCCGGCTCAGACAGGAATCACGGAATGGTCTGGGCTGGAAGGGACCTTTAAAGGTCATCTAGTCCAACCCTGCTGCAGCGAGCACGGACAAGCACCCTGTGACACAGCACTGGCCCTGCTGCCAAGGAGTGACACATCAAAATAAGCTTCCAGGAGGCTGTGCACCAGCTGCTCACCCCTTCCCTCAAGGGCTGCCGTTGTGCTTGGCTTCCTTGAGGCTTGAGAGCAGGGCTGAGCCCAGCCCAGCAGCCAGGGCTGTAGCGGAGTCTGGCCTCCAGCTCACGCCTTGCTGCCCTCAGCTGGCAAACTCAGCGTCCTCCACCTCATCCTGCAGCCCCAGCTGAAGTTTCCGAGGCAGAAACTGCCTTTCTCCTCCTGCTTTTGAACAGAGAGGAACTCCTTTCAGAGCATGGACAGGGCAAGGACGAGCAGGAAGCAGGAAAGGTTGAGCTGCTGACTGCAGAGTAGGGGCCCTGCTAAAAGACAATCTGTTGTTCACACAACTGCTACGCCCCGGCACGCGGAACACTCCAGCTCTGACCTCTTTGACAGCGGCCCGGAGCTGCTGCAGGGCGTTTTCTCTTCTCATCACCTCCTCTTTCAGAGCGTGGCTCGTCCCCTCCTCCTGGGCCACCTGTTCTTCCAGGTTCTGGAAGAGACCATGGGAAAGTAGTAAGTCTGACTCACTTCACGGCAGATTCTTAAGCTCCACATCCATCTGCAGTCACCTCTCACCTTTACTTGCAAGGACAGCTGCTCCATCTTCTTCTGCTGTTTGTCTACAATCTGTAATCAAAAGCAAAGGTGTGAGACCTGCCCACCTAGACTCAGTAATACCACCAGAATTTCTCCTTCAGTAGGACGGCATCCCCTTTCCCCCTCATTCCTGTCCTCTTACTGCTTTAACCACTGCTTTTCTTAGTGGTGGACTTGGATTCCCTGATGAAAGGCACCTGATAAAAGGCACCATTGGAGGTAACAGTTAAAAACAGACCGGAGAAGTTGCATTCCTGTGATTTTCCTGTCCCCACTTCTGCATTCTGCAACTTCTCTCCATTGTTGCTGTCAGAGCACATGGTTATCACACCGAGAACAGCTTCTAAAACCCCTCAGTTTGGAATCCCAGGAACTGCTGCTTCAGTGCAACTGCGACTGCAAAAGTCCCTGATTTCATTTTAGCGCCTGGTGTGACTCAGTGGAAGGAGAAACTTGTGATTCCCGGCTGGGACAGCCTGTTACCTTCCTGAGGCAGTCACATTCTTTCTTCAGAGAGTCATTTTCTATTTTCTGTCTCTCCCCATCCTGGGCAGAGGGTCCTCTCTCCGCATTCTTTACACACTGCTGCACCTTGTCCTGCAAGCTGAAAGGAGCACAACACCATGGGGGAAAAAACAAGACAGCTTTGTTTAGGGTGTTTCCCTCACTAAGCAATACGAGGAGGCAAATGATTTTCCTCTAAACTGCCTGGGACAGAAGGACTGTCCCTCCCCCCTGGACACAGCACTCACATAAGCATCACAGATCCACAGTAACCTGGTTCTGACAGGTGGGACAGTGGCTGTGCTGAATCATCGCTGTACTTGGGCAGCGATCGCTTCAGTGCTACGATGAAGCTTGTTCTAATTTATTTTTTTTTATTTTTACCTGCGCACTGTGGAAAGCAGCTCCAGCTCCTTGTGTTTTTGGGTTTCCAGCTGCACCTCTTGCTCCCTGAAAGCAGCCCGGACATCTCCAAGCTCCGTTTCCAGTGCCAGCACTGTTTCCTGCATAGCTGTACTCTTCTTTTCAGATTCCTTCAGCTGCAACAAAGACCATCAGAAGACTCTAAAGATCGCCCAGGGGTTTCCACCACACCCCCCCATATTTCAACTACATTTGCAATACTGATTTTTTATAATCTATGAGGCAATTCTCAGCTACAGCTCAGAACATTCCTCCTCCAAAAATGCCAGACCACAACTTTACTTGGGCAGCTGCACAGGGGATTTTCTGCAGCCATAGAAGAGTCATCTGAGCAAGTATGTGAAGAGTTATCATCACAACTCAGAAGAATTTTTACCTTCTGACTCTGTTTCTGGTGGTCCTCCAGAGTTGGTAAGTCAGCCAGGTATCGTTCCAGGGTCTCGATTCTCTGCTGTCTCTCCCTGTTTTGTTCAGATTCCTTCTGGCATTTCTTTTTAAGATTATTAATGTGTTTGTCTCTTCCCTTTACCTGCAGAGACAGTTAAATACAAGTTCAAATTATATAATTTCTTGTCCATTCTGCAGTCCTCTAAGGCCTCAACACCAAAATACAAGATCACCTCAACTCAGCAGCATTTCTGCTCACTTAGAGAGGCTTCTTCTCAGGTTAAAAGAGGTACTGAAATACTTCTAACTGCAGGAGGAAGGACTTTTGCATAAACCACATAATTCTACGTGATCAGAAAGTACCTACAATAACACACTTCCACAGAGAAAATTCATCTAGGCACTACATTGACTTTTAGCTTCTCAAATTAAAGCCACCTTCCCATCTCTAGGGCAATGGGTTCATACCCTTTCTTCCTGTTTCTTTAACTCCTCTGCATGTTTCTGCACCGTTTCCTTCAGTGACTCCCGGATCAGCTTTGCATCCACCTCAGCAGCAGCCAGTTTTCTCTCCAGTTCAATCTTTTCCTTACTGAGGGATTCAGTCTTCTCAGTGAACTGTGCTCGGAGAAACGTGTTCTCCCGCTGCAGCTCCTGCAAACAGAGGCAGCCTATGAATTCAGGTAGTAATAAACCTGCAGGAAGCAGCTGAGCTGTGTTCTCAGCCCTCCTAATTCCCAGACACCATTCAGCCCATCTTAGATACTGAAGGATCTAAAATAGTGCTTGTCAGCGATGTCAGGTGTTTGCTTCAGCTTCTCAACAAACCCTAGTACTTCAGGGGTCGAAATCTCAAGAGTCACAGATGATCTCAGAGATGAGAGATCATGGGGAGCCCAGACACAGGACAATTTTACTCTGCAAAGCCCTCCTACTCAGAAAAAGCCTCATGAAAAGCGGGAGGACCACTGGATTCCACACACATTTCTTACAGCCACCCTGTTGCACTCAATTTACCTGCATTCTCAACATGTAGACATCTCCATAGGATGCTGGACAGCCAAGCAGGGCACTGTGAACCTGCAGTTCACTTTCTCGGACTTTCTGCTCCAACTGGGATATGTGTTGTCTTTGTCTATTAAAAAAAACAAACAAGTAATACACTGTTCTCCAGCATACACCTTGGTTTTGATAGTAGTAGAGAAGGAAATATACTTGCAGTCCAAATGCTCAAGGTAGTTTTCATGAGGACATAATTTTTTAAAAAGCTTACGGACCACTAGCACTAGGTATGAGAAATGTTGTTTGCCGGCCCAAACTCAGAGAACAAATTTAAAATAAAGATCTCCAAGAAAGTTCTCAAGCAAAAAAGCAGTAGTTTTGACATTCCAGATAATCAGGATGTAAGCAGAATCCCTTTATCCCTTACGAAACACAGAAAAGCATAACCAAAATTGATTTATTTGAACCCTTCAGGTTCCAAGAGGAAGAGGAGGAGCGCTCATGAAAAAAAAGGAAAGGACTATTCTGAAAGGTTATTATGTTCTTTGCAATAAAAAAAGCTCAATCAGGTAAAAGGGACTCTGAGATATGAGTTTTCTGTGGTACTTCCAAACCCCTCCCTTTCCAAAAGGAAACACTCTGGAGTCTTTTAATGACATGTCAGTATCAAGCTCTCACCTGTCAATGAGCAGCTCTTTCTCCTTGAGCAGGTTTTCATTGGAGTTCAGGATATTGATCCACTGGGCTGGATCAGGGGGAGGCAGGGAAGGAGAATACATGGAGGGATGGTGGCAGGCACCTCCATTTTGTAACTGAAAGAGGAGACAAAAGCAGGAGGGAGAGGTTTGTGCTCCACAGAGGTAATTGCAACATTGGTAGAGCTATTTTGCATGCCGTGTGCTCATCTGCGTGCCAGGGCGTAGCTATTTCAGTCTCTGTCGATGTCCAAGAACAAGTAACTTTGCCCAAGCACAACTGGAGATTAACAAATAATTTTAGATCACTGCACTAGCTCACTGGAAACAGTTTGTCTCCGTTAGAGTACAGTTGGCCGGAGGTGATAAACAAACCGTTTCCATCTAAAACTGCAGCGACTTTTATGTATCTTTTTCCAAAAAAGTCTTGTTTCCTTACTCTGGCTAGAGGACACAATTATTCTAGAAACTGTACAGAAGTCCTTGACGTGTTTTTTTTCCTGGCACTTCCCAGCAGACAGGATATTTCACCTCTTGAACTGAACCCTTGTGCAGCACTGTAACCTAATACAGGGCTGCTCCACACCGGCAGCGTGTCAAACGATACCTGGGACACCACACAGTGTAAAAAACAGATCATTAAGAGACTTTCACCGTAAGACAGGGAGAAGCAGGAGATATTTTCCCCCCCTTCCTTCATAACTCTGGGACAGTGACTCACGACTAAAGAGACAGGAAGGGTTTCAAACTCGTTCGTTCACACAAGCAGCTCCCTACCTGCATCTGCTCTATCTGCATCCGGACGTTCTCCAGCTGTTGTTTCCAAGCGCTGAGCTCGCAGACCCGCTCGTGGGGACGCATCGTGCAGCCTTCTGGCACCCACCCTTGAGATGAAGGGCTCAGAGGTTTCGAAAAGAAATTGTTGGTCTGGAGTCCCGTTGACATCAGTCTGCTCCTGCCCGGCCACGTTCCGTCGTGGGGCTCGCAGGCTCCGTTCGCCCCGGCCGCGTGCTTACTCTCCGGCAGCACCTTGTAATGGTCCTTTCCTGCCTCAGCTGCTCCAGGGTTTGGATTGAACTTCTGGAATCTGTGGAGGGGGTCAGCGCACAAACTATCTAGAAAGAGAGACTGGTTCAGGGTGGGCTCGATGGTAGGGGTCTCAAACTTCCAAGTATCTTCTGTTCTCAGAGGATCTGAAGCAGGATGCCAGGCTCGCTCAAAACCATTTTCCCCTGAAGTCCTGTAGAGATGCAAGAGATCCCTGGGGGGCACCTGAGAAGACTTCCCAGCGTTAAAATCTCCGTTTCTGAGGAGCCCTGCGCGTTCGGAAGCGGATCCTGGCATAGCGGTTTTTGAAGCACCCTGTGAACAGCTCTGGTCTCCTGCAGAGCACAGCTTGGAAGGTGAGGCACCCAACGTAGAAGGCATAACATGGGCTGTTGGGATGGTCACTTGGGTTTTGATGGGCTGGAATGAGGAACCGTTACTGGAATTGCAAAAGTCTAGGGAAAGAGGAAGAGCGACGCTCTAATTACAATTCTGAAAATATTCTGACACCAACAGCCACTCCTCTGCTAAACTTTACAAAAGAATTTTAAAACTTGATTCTTTTCCCCCCAGACACATCCTCCTAAAGCAGCGGCAAGACCAAGGCACACCTATGGAACCCTCCATTACAAGTTTCAAGAGCCTGCTGACATTTTCCTACCTCTGTAAACCACAGGGAGAATCCAAGCTTAATTCAGCAGACACTTTAAATCCCTTGGTTTTAAGCTCTCCTACTATAACCTGAAATCAACAAGGTTATCTTTCTACAGGTTTAGAAATCAAGCTCTTTACATTGAATAAAAAGTTTGAAACTTACTCAGCTGAACCCTGAGACCTTCATTCTGTTCTGCCCGTCCCACAGCTCAGCGACTCTCAACAGTAACCCAAGCTAAACTGAAGCCTTCACTAGACCCATGATGAGCTCCAAACACAGCTGAGCACTAGGTCACCTTCCAGCTCCTTCCTCCAGGATGCTGCAGCAAAAGAGCTTTTTCTCGAGGCTCTTGCCTTATTGCCACAGGAAACGAGACAGTTCGGCGCACGCACCCCAGCGCCGGCCCGTCCTCTCCGACGGGCACCAGACCTGGCTACGTGGAAATAGAGGGTTATTCTTAGCAACTCTCAGATTTCAATACAGCAACAGCAAGAGCTGAGAAATGCAAAGCGCCTGTTCCCACTCCTCGTCCCGATACATCATGTATCGCAGCGATTCCAGGTTTCTCCCAAATACAAACTTGTTTGCTTCAAGGGTTTGGCTAAAGGCTCATCCCCACGTGGTGTTCTTTTAATCCAACATCAGGACTGCAAGGACACCCGACCACCTTTCTAATCTCAAAGGGTTGTTACAAGAAGGAATAAAAGCTTGTAATTTAAACATGACCAAAACCAGATTCTACAAAGACTGTCAAACTGCAGGAAAACCGCTGCGAGAAAGGCACGAGACCTTCTCCTCCAAAACGAGCAGGAGAGGGGAAGAAAAGCCCTTGGACATTCCTAGGAACTCCAGAGAACACCGTGCTACCGAGCAGTCACGAGCAGGTTCCCCTTGGCAAACGGAAGAGACGGGACCATTTCCTTTTACAGCCCCTAAATTTAAACCCCAGTATCACTCTCATGCCACGTGCAGATGCTGCGATCGGCTCCTTGAGTGGGCTCAGGGTCAGCACAACAACATTTCTGACTAAGGGAGTGACGTGTTCCAGCCAGCTGCCTGTGCTGCAATTCAGCCTCAGCTCTTACAAGCGCGGCTACGACATCCCAAACCTTCCAAAGAGCAATTTCCCAACCAGTCATCATTATCTCCCCCGCCCTCAGCCTGCAACTGGATGGTGTTATCCTGACACACCAGATGGGACACTTCAAGATGTGCTCTAGAAATATTTCCAGCAATATGCCCACGAGCCAGACTTTTCTAAAAAGCCTTTGTTTCAACTCAGACATTACTGAGATCGATGGCTCACTCAAAAGGCTCAGGGCAGCTTGTGAAACGCGTGAAGTGCGGTGTTTTAAAGAACATCACGCAATTCCTCGCTGCTGAAAGAAACATCCAGGGATCAATAGAGGTTTATGTGACTGTCGGGGATGAAGATGAAAATGCAGGTGGAAAGGGAAGGAAGTTGGAACCAGATGATCTTTGAGATCCCTTCCAACCCAAACCATTCTGTGATTCTTCAGGGAGAAGCACAGAGCTCTAAGACTGAGGAAATGGACACACAAGCACACGCTGACCTGAAGTCTCTAGGAGGCATCTAGAAATTCTTTCTTAAAATAATAAAAATAAATCACACAACAGACTTGCTGATAAATGATTTGTTGGTCTGTAGGGACCAGCAAATCACCAAAGGGGCTCTTCTAGTCAGTGAAAAACGCTTACTACAGTTAGAAGTTAACCAAACCAGTTTAAAGAAGCAACAAGTCCCTTCATCACTTGACGTATTTCAGGCGGCACTGAGGCTCTGGTTTTGAAATAGCCTCCAACCATTACGGATTCTGCTCTCCCTGAGCTCTACATTCTAGGATTCACTAATCTGTAGCTATTTAATGCTTGTCAGTCTGTGACTGCGTGACCCCGCGCTGACCGTCACCTTCCGTGCTGTCTGAGCAGGAGGTGCCGATGCCGCCGTCCCCGCTCTCAGCCACGCTCGAACAGCGACTGACGCGACTCTGGATCTTCGTGGACAACATTGGAGTTTTCCAGTCAGTCTCCAAGAAGTGGCTCTTCTGACTGGTGCTGGGCTCTGGAGGGGAAAAAGTCAGGGATATTTGTTTTAGCCAACAGACTAAAGCCTTTTAACATATTTAATTAAACCACAATTATTCCAGCCATACCAAACACCAAATGGATCCCTGCTAAAGAAATCAATGTCGCACAAGGAAATGGCAGCAAGCACCGGGACGTCAAAAAATATCAACAGATGGAAAAACAATCAGTCTTCTTATGGAAACCAGAATGGAAAACCAAGAAGTTCTATCCCATTAGTAAACTTGGTGATATTACACCCAGCTGACACTCTGTACTCAGAATAAAATGAGCACCAGCACACAGCAAAACTGGTTAATTTAAAGATGCATTTTTTCATGAACTGTTAAGAACTCTGCCAGATTTATCACTTAAGAGACAAGTTCATTATCAAATGATTCGCTACCCTTGCATACCCATGCCAGTGGTTTATTCTGCAGGAATTTTATTTATTTAATTTTTTTTTAACAAAGAAGTTTTGGAAAAGAACTCTTCTCAGGGCCACACGCCTCCTCAGAGAAACTGAAACAGGATCCGACAGCAGCAGGGCTTTAAAGAAAGGACTGTCCTTACCCGAGGGACTGTTGTGCTGGAGCTTCAGGTCTGGATGTTTCTCGAGAGCAGCCATCTTATCTCTCCAGCGACCTACAGGATAAGTAAAAATTATATTTTAAAATAGCCATCTTATCTCTCCAGTGACCTCCAGGGTAAAAATCATATTTTAAAATAGCCATCTTATCTATCCACCGACCTACAGGGCTATAAATAATAACAACCAAAAAAAAGTCAGTATAAACCAAACCCTTTTCCCCACTAACCAAGCAAAGAGGACAACTACATCAGCTGCTCTTCATTCCAGGTAACACACTAATTCAGATTTAATTGGCACCTCCTCCCAAGAATATCTGTGCTCCATCCCTGCAGCGACAGAAGCAGTACTTAAAATCCTTCCTTGCAGTTATTGCAGGTTTTCTTCATGCCTGAGACATGAGGAGAGTTCCTGTTTGCCACATTCCCCAGGTACGCGGCACTTCAGCGGCGCCTTCCAGCTTGGGCGTGCGTTATCCCCATCGTAGTTATTTATAGAGCACCAGTCACCACGGCACCTACACGCTGGCTTGATCTCTGGAGAGACTGAAAAAAATTTCCCTTTAAAAGTCTTAACTTTAAAGCAGCCCATTTCTGCCCTCTGGAGAGGTCACTGAGCAACTACAGGCAGAAATACAGTCAGTCAGAACTTGGTGCTGCTGCTCCATAAATGGCAATCGGTATCTATCCGCAGCTTTGCTTTAATTCATCTGCTTATCTGAGCACTTCAGAGGGTGAATTTCCTGCCACTGATGATGGGAGTACAAATTACTGGGGCTTTGCTGTGGAAATTCGAGTCCTCTCTCCAATCAATCAGTCAAATAATGAATCCTCAATTGCCAATCTTACAGATTTTTGCTTAACGGATTCAAAGAGCTCACAGAAACTACGAATTCTTAGAAAACACACACATACAGATTTTTCCAACATAGGGCAGACAATGGGAATACAATAGGATAAGGAACCAGAAGCAGCATTTCACTAAGTGAAGAAATAAAACACATCTTGCTAAACATAGCGCTTATTATGGTCAATGTAGGCGTGTTTCAGATATTCCCAAGTTTAAATCTCAGCCACCAGTAGTACAGCCAGACAGTTATAACAGGGAAATTCAAGCATGAGATCTTGAAATAAAACAGACAAAGCAACCAAAGCATTCCCACCTCCCTCAGCACCACCCTTGCACAAACACACACCCCTAGCGAGCACCCATACTACCCTACAGACCATCCCCTTCCAGCACGGGCACAGGGCAGGCCCTGCAGAGGGAGTGAGTGGGAAGGAATATGGGCAAAATAATGAAAAATAAAGGGGGAAAAGGAAAGGGAGCATGAGTCATGTAGAAGAAGAGAAGGAGCAACACTTTACCAGACCAAGGGGAGAGTTTGGCGGGGGAGTGTGGAAGGCAGCCCTTCGCCCATCACAAGAGGATGAGGAAAACAAGTGGTCTGGGTGCAGGGAGGGAGGAGGAGGAGAAGGTGGCTGACCCCGGAGGTGATGGGAGATAAACCACCTGGAAGACGGAGCGGGTCCCTGAGGGGAGCGGGTCCCTGAGGGGCCGCCCAGCTGGCCGGGCCGGAGCACCGAGGACGGTTCCAACGATGTTGGAACCATCCAACGATGCTGCAGCCCGCCCCGTGAGGCCCGGGGCCCGGCGGCGGGACGGCTCCGGCTCCGGCTCCGACCCCTCCCTCACCTGGCTCCGCCGACGCCGCTCACGCTGCCCCGCGCGCCGCGACCGTTACAGCCGCGGCGACCCGGAGGGAGCGGCAGAGGAAAAAAGGGCGGGCCTTGCCCCGCAGCCTATCGGGCGCGTCCACCCCGACTCTGCCCCTCGCTCATTGGCTCAACGGAAAGCTGAGCCCCGCCTCGCAGCTTCGCGGAGGGAGAGGCGGCTTCTGAGGGAGGAAAACTGTCCGCAGCCGCCACCCGTAGGGCGGGGATTGAAGCGCGGTACCGGCGCTGTCCCTGCGCATGCGCAGTATGGGGTGGCGGGGCGCGGCCCGGCCCAGCCCAGCCCGCTCCTCGGTCGGGCACGGCCTCACCGTTACGCCCACGTTCCCTCACCCTCTCGACCCGCACCGGCTCCAGTCTCCCCTCAGGGCCTTCCCGGAGCCCCCCAAGTGGAAGTGGAGCCCGGGCAGCGTCCACCAGCTCGGCCCCCTCACCCCCGCCCCTTCCCGGCCATCGCAGGCCCCGGGGAGCAGAGAGCAGGGCCCAGAGGGATGCCAAAAACCCCTCCGAGAGCACGAGGAGGGGCTGGCAGCCGCGGCAGGGACATTTCGGCGCCAAGAAAAACCACGGCACAACCAGCCCGCGTTGGCACGGGTTTAGTTACAGCAGAAGACACCCTGGCCGGGCCGGCTGGCAGCAGCACGGTCCGCCAGGAAAAGGCCCCCGCTGCCAAGGTGCGGCCGAGACAAAATGTCCATTAAAATGTAGACTGTCACTTGTCCCCAACCCGGGGATGGAGTCGAACTGACTTTTGTAGCAAGCCCACGGTGGAGGCTGAGCCTTCAGAAAAATAAACACACCCCTCCCAGCACGAGCAGAGCACCCGCTTTGCTCCAGCAGCACCGGGATTTTTGTTGGCAACGATTTGTGCCAGAGAGGTCCTGAGGGGGTGTCAGGGTTCAGCTGCCTCATCTGGGGGACTGTGCTCAGCCCCCAGCCCCTCGTCGGGGTCCTGGCCCTGCTGCCGCGTCCACCACTCCCGCAGCTCTTGGTAAAGCTCCTGGTGCTCTTCCTTCCAGCGCGTGAACTTCTCCGAGGTGAGCACGGCCTCGCCGAGCAGCTGCTCCAGAGCCTGCAGCTCCAGCAGCTTTGCCTGCCGAGAGGAAGGGCGTCATTTGGGACGGCCACCCGTGGGCTAGAGATTTTGGGGGGTGGAAGGGGGTCAGGGGGCTGCGGGTTCCCACCTTGAGCGTGCTCTGCAGGGCCCGCACGGCGTGCACCTTCTCGTTGATGTGGGGGTTCCTGTTGCGCCGGATGAAGGATTTGCGGCACTGCTCCTGCGTCAGGAACCGCTGCCTCCCGATCAGAGACACCCCGCCCTGCTTCAGGCACCGCATCAGGCACTCGAGATCCTCCCCGGCGGGGTCTGGGTGAGGAGGGGAGACACCTTAGGAGGGAGGGCAGCCCCAAAACTCCTTGGCACTGCCTCAGAACTCCTTGGGACTGCCCCAAAACTTCTTGGACCTGCCCCCAAACTCCTTGGGACTGCCCCCAAACCCCATGGGGCTGTCCCCACACATGACCCTGCCCCACGAGCATCCCGAGACACCGTGTGGTTCACACTCAAATACATCCCAACCCAAGTTACCCCCTCCCAACACGCACACATATGCACAAGGGTGGCCCTAACGGTGCCCGCAAGGTGACAGGGTGACCGCTGTCACCTACCCATGGGCGAGCAGGGCCGGGGGCTGCCCTGGGGGCTGCTGGCTGTGCTGCTGGGCTCGCTGCCGGCCATGAAGAGCTGGCCTTTGTCCGGGGTGTTCGGCGGCCTCTTCTTTGGCTGCGAGAGAGATGAGGTGGGAGATGAGCTGAGGATCCTCCAGCTGTTCCCTGGGATGTCCCGTGGGGCCACTCACCGAGTCACATCCGTGCCTGGGGGACTCGTCATCGGGGTCCTCAGCTTCTGTCTCGCTGTAGCAGTCTGGAGGCCACGGGGAAGGGCAGGGGGAGCAGAGGGAGCGGGAAGCCCCGGGATGCTCCCCCAGCCCTCCTGCTGTTTCCCTCAAATCCAGGCCAAGCTCCCAGTGGTCCTACGCAGGGACCAGGCCCGGCTGCCCCACCGGGACCCACAGCTCCCCACAGGGTCCCCACCTCCCGTGGGGGAACCGACCTCACCTCCCACCCCGGGAAGGGCCCGTTACCTTCCTCCCTGTCCGGGACCGACTGGTTGGGCGGCGCGTACTTGGTTTTGGCCGTTATCAGGTGACTGACCCACCTGGGGAAAGGACGGACGGATGGACAGACAGACAGACGGTCAGGCCCAGCCCGCTGCGGTGGGACCAGCACCGGCCGGCGCGTTACTCACATGCTCAAATCGGCCAACGTTTCTGCGGCGAAGACGAAAGGTTTGTACCTCTGATGGGAGAGCTGGAACACGCTGGAGGAGGCGGATGAGTGGAGGGGTTGCCTTTGCTGCTGTGGTGACCCAGCACCAGAGCGAACCCCGAGACCCCTCGTTGAGACCCCAGCACCGCATCCCCCTCATCCTGACCCAGCCCAGGGATTTGGGCATTTTCCTGCCCTCAGAGATGCTCCGGTCCCCGGTTTTGTCCCAGATAACACCCGCAGCACAAGGCACGTCTTGCTGAGAGCGTGGGCTCCTGTATTGCTGGCCCTGTGGGCACTTCACCAGCCCCCTGAGGACCCCACCATAGAATCCTAGAATGGCAGTGGTTGGAAGGGACCTCTGGAGATCGAGTCCAACCCCCCTGCCAGAGCAGGATCACCCAGGGCAGGCCACACAGCAACAGATCCAGGGGGGGTTGGAAAGTCTCCAGAGAAGGAGACTCCACCACCTCTCTGGGCAGCCTGGGCCAGGCTCCATCACCCTCCCAGGAAAGAAGTTTCTCCTCGTGTTGAGGTGGAACTTCCTGTGTTCCAGTTTGTGCCCGTTGCCCCTCATCCTATTGCTGGGGCCCCCAGAAAAGAGCCTGGCCCCTTCTACTTGACCCCCACCCTGCAGAGATTTGTAAACATGAATACGATCCCCTCTCAGGCTTCTCTTCTCCAGACCAAACAACCCCAGGTCTCTCAGCCTCTCCTCACAGGAGAGATGTTCCAGTCCCTTCATCATCTTCGTAGCCTCCGTTGGACTCTCTCTAGTATTTCCCTGTCCCTCTTGAACTGGGGAGCCCAAAACTGGACACTAGCCCCCCAGGACCTCACCAGTACCCTGAGGACCCCACCATCCCCACAGTGACACGCGGGTGGTACCCAGCAGGACTCAGCGGCACATACCCTCGGGACAGCATCCCCCTCTCCACCCCCAGCCAGGAGGTCCACGGTGTGACAGATCCCACTCACTATTTCTTCTTCTGCTCCCTGGTGCTCTCCAGATCGTAGGTGGCCACGTTGATGAGCCCTGCAGCCTTCTCATCCTGCGAGGGAGGAACGGCCGCATTCACCGCCCGCCTCGGCTGTCCCAAGTTGGGTTCTGAGGACACCCAGCGTCCCCACTCACGTTGGGGTGGTGGTACCAGTAGAGAGTGTGGCCCTTCAGCACGAACCAGCAGCGTTTCCACTTCTGGGCCATGAATCCCACGTGGTCTTTCTTCTTCAAGAGCCAGCCATTGCAGTCCACCCGGCCCAGGTCCCGGCACGAGACCCGCCGGCGGCTCAGCCTGGTCGCCACTCCTGCCGGCCACAGCGTTGGGGATGGGGGGGGTCAAGAGCAGGGAAAGGGGAGCAGGGGAAAGAAAGCCCAGTAGAGCCCCCAGCCCCCTCACTGGCAGCAGGATCCCGCTCACCTTTTGGTCTCCGTCCTGTCTCAGGGCTTCCCTGGATGGGGAGACAGAAACGAGAGGTTAGCGATGGCACAGGGGGGGTGAGGGCAGCGCAGCGGTAGCTGAGCCCCCTGCCCCAGCAGCACCCCCAACCCCTTAGGGACCCTCAGGGCACAAACCCCACAGCAGCGAGCTTGGAGAAACCCACCCAGGCCCGGGTGTTTTGCCTCCCAGCTTGGGTGAGACACGAAGTCCCCGCTCATCCCACACTGATGCCCCCCCAGCACCCCCCACCAAGGCCCAGCGCTCCTCTCCCCCCACTCTCACCTCCCTGGGGAGCTCACTGGGCTCTGCACCCCCACCCCCTGCAGCGGGGGCTGCCGTGGGGCTGAGCTCCGCGGCGCAGGGTCCGGCAGCAGCGACGGTGCCCGGGGAGGGATCCGGCGAGGTGCTGGGTGGGGTGCCCAGCGGGGTGCCACCCTCCCACTCTGATGCCTCCTCTGAAAACAGCAAATGGGGGTTCCAGCCTCTCATCCTGGGGGGAGAAACCGCTCCGTGCCCGGCCCCCCACCCTGCTCCCCTCCTACCGCAGCCGGGCAGCCCCGGGAGCTCCCTCCCAGCTGCCCTGGGCAGCCTGGAGTCCCGCTCGTCCTCTTCGTCGGTGCCAAGGTCCGGCGCAGAGTCTGGCCCCGATTCCAAGTCGGCAGCAGCGCTGAAGGAAAAAAAGGATCCCTTGAGCTGAAACAGCCTGGCCGAGCACCGTGGGGGTCCCGCCGTTGGGCTCTGGCACCCAGGGATCTCCCTGCCTGAGGAGAAGTGGGGCTGGAGGCACCGTGGCGGTGACGGCCGGTGGCTCAGTACCGGCTCCACCGGTCTCCCCACTCCCTGACAGGGTCTGAGCCCAGCCCGGCAGCTCCTGCCCGGCTCGCCTTTCCATTCCGGGAGAGGAGAAGGGTCATGGCTAAATATAGTTTCAACCCCATTAAAACGTTACCAAGTGAATGAATTACAAACACAACCACTTTTTGTTTTTTTTTGGTTCCTTAAGACTATTGGCAGCTCCTGCCGCCACCTCTGTCTCCGGTCTGAACTGAGAAAGGGCCCTGGGTGCACCCAAACACCTCTGTGCTGGCCAAACTGGGGGTGTCAGGGCACGGGGCTCACCTGGAGGTCAGGGACACGGGGCTCCCTGGGCACTCGCCGCTCCTGGTGTCGGAGGGATCCAAAAACTCTCCCGGGAGCTGTGGATGAAGCGTCGGGGCCGGTCTGCATCCCACCGGGGTCCCCCAGAGCTTTAGGGACCACCAGTGTGATGGGAGATCATCTGAGCATCCCTGCCTGGTTCCCAGCACGGCACTGGGGCTGTACTGGGAGAACTGGGATCGCTCACCTGCTGCCTGGGAGAGGAGGGTGAGCCGGGCAGGTCGAGGGGAATCTTCTTCAGCACCAGCGTCGCCCCGCTCGGCTTCTCCAGCAACTTCTTCACCAGGTTGACGTGTGTCCAACCCACCTGCACACACACCCTGGTGACCCATGGGACAGGTGACACACCCGCCGCCCCACAGCCACTCAGCCCCAGCCCTGTGCACCGTTCCAGCCCCACAGCCCCCAGCCCTCCCCCAGCAGTGGCTCCTGTGTCTCCCCGACCTTTCCCAGCCACAGCTCCTGCATTCTGCAGATCACAGCTCCCATGTGCCCCCCAGATCCTCCCAACTGCACGTCCCATGTCCCCCAAATCCTCCCACCCACAGCCCCTGTCCCCCCGGTCTCTAAATCCTCCCAGCCCTGCGGCTCCCTGTCCGTGACTTCGCTGCCGAAACCAGCACCACCCCGGAGCCCCCGTCCTCCCCGACTCACCACGACCTGCTCGTTGACCTGCACGATCTCATCTCCGGGCAGGATGCGGCCCCCGTGGGCAGCCAGGGCCTGGGGCAGAGGCAGGGTGGGATCAGGGTGCCCTTTCCTGGGTGCTCACCCCACTTCCCCAGCTAATTCACACTCGGGAGCTCTCCCGTCTGGGGACAACCGGGGGTGTTAACCATTAACCAGCAGCCTGACCTTGCCCAGCACCAGCTGGAGCGCTGGTGGGATTGGGGTGCAGAGCGCGGCTCCCACCGTGACCCAGGCTGTGCTCACTCCTGAGATGAGCTGCACGGGCTCAGCTGCAGGCAGGGACCCCACGCTCTGGGTCAGGGGAGGGGGGAATGGGGCCCTAAGAGGCTCACACGATTCCAGATGGGTGGGTTGGAGCTGGGATGGGTGCAATTCCCCACGGTGGGCACTAAAAGGGGGTGACTCAGGGACACGGTGGCACAGGAGGGGTGACAGACAGGGAAGGGCAGCCCCTCACTCACCTCTGGGGTGGTCGGGGACACGAAGTGCAGGCAGGAGTTGGTGGAGGTGATCTCGAGGCCCTGGGTGGGGGTCGGCAGGGAGGTGTGAGTGAGGTGCAGGGGGTGCCAGGGTGTCCTGGGGCAGTGGGGGGCACTGGGGACTCACCAGCGGGGCACCGAGGAGCGGTGGGGGGCTCCTCGGAGGGTCAGGAGACATCGAGGGGCTGGGAGGCAACGTTGGGGTGTCAGGGGATGTTGGAGGGCTCCTCCACAGATCCGGGAGCAGCGTTGGGGTGTCAGGGGATGCTGGGGGGCTGCCCCTGGGGCCCGGGGGCAGTGCCAGCTCCACGGGCTGCAGCACAGCCCTGCGGTCCAGCAGTGCAGGGGGGCTGCAGCTCACGATGCTCTCACAGATGCCCACGATGTGCTGGCACTGCAGGTGACAGCGGGGAGCTAAGGGGGGGGCCCTGGCAGCACCGGGGCCCCCACACCTGCCACCCTCTCCTCATCCAGCACTTACAATCCGCAGGACCTGGGCGTCCCTCTCGGCTGCGGAACAGTCCTGTGGGGACAAGACGTGGGGCTGAGCGGGATGGGACGGCTCAGCCCCCACCCCAGCTTGGGAGGGGTCCCATCTCCCCCCTTCCCCGACACGGTGTCCATCACCGTGGTCTCAGGGCAGCATGGCCACCCTGGACACCCACCGCCTGCAGCGTCTCTGCCAACTGGGCACAGAGCAGGACGATGTCCCGGCTGGCCGAGAAGTCATTGAGGGTGGAGAAGAGGTACCTGGAGGGGAGGAGGGCAGAGAGCTCAGCCCCAGGCTCAGCCGGCACTCAGCACCCATGGGTGCTCCCCGCCCGCCCCGCACCTGTTGAGCCAGCAGAAGAGCTCCTTGGTGGCACCGACCAGGTCGACGACACGGGCCAGGAGGGCGAGGGAGGGTGGCCGAGGGGCAGCCCCCGATGGTGGTCCCTCCAGCACCAGCTCCTGGGTGCTCTGTGCCAGCACCCGCAGCCTCTCCGTCAGCGTCCGAAGGCTGGTGCTCGCCAGCCCCGCATCCTGCGGGGGGGACATGGGTGCTGGGAGGGTCTCTGGGGTGCCCCTGTGTTCCCACCTTCACCAAACACAGGGTGCCCCTGAATCTCACCTCCCTCTAGCCCAGGATGTCCCCACGTGCCCACCTTCACCCAGCCCAGGGTGTCCCCACGTTCCCACCTTCACCCAGCCCAGGGTGTCCCCACGTTCCCACCTTCACCCAGCTCAGGGTGTCCCCACGTTCCCACCTTCACCCAGCCCAGGGTGTCCCCACGTTCCCACCTTCACCCAGCTCAAGGTGCCTCCACATCTTCCCCCTCCAGCTCAGGGTGCCCCCATGTCCCCCACATCCACCAGTCCAGGGTGTTCCCATGTCCCTCCTCCTTCCACCCAGCTCAGGGTGCACCCACACACCTCCCTTGGTTTCCCCACAGCACCCATGGGTGCCGACACTCACCAGGGCGCGGAGCTGCTCCACGGCCTCCAGCAGCAGCTCCTGGTGCCCCAGGCGCCACACTCCCAGTGCCTCCAGAGCCCCCGCCGACAGCTCAAGCAGCTCAGGCCCCGCCAGCCCCCAGGTCTCGAAGGGGTACCCCTGCACCGCCGCGTCCAGCCCTGCCCACAGCCCTGCTCTAGCACCAGACGGACACCCAGGGGGGCTCAGCACCCCGCCCCCCGACGGTGTCCCCGGCTGGGTGACCCCAGGAGGTGACGCCTGGCTGCTGGAAGGGACCTCTCCGTGCAACGAGTTCGCTTGGTCTCAGCCGGACCCCCACCACCAGCCAGATCCACAGACAGACTCCCCCCAGGGACAAGCACTGAGAGACAGGAACGTGGTGCCCCCCCCGCCCAGCCGTGCCAAGCCACCCACGTCCCCGAGCCAGTGGACAACCCACCCCAGACCCCCACTGCGGAGCCAGCGGTGGGACCCCACCTTGGGTGGGGGAGTCGCCAGGGCATGGTAGGGGGGTGGGGGGAATCCTCACCTCGGAGCCAGGCGGCCGCCCGCGCGGGGCCCCAGGTACCCACGGGCTCCATGGCGGCCAGGCCGGTTCCGGGAGCAGCTGCTTCTCACCTGCGCCAGGGCCCCATTGGCGCACCCGCGTGCCGCTCACCGCGGCCTCCCCACTGCCACCGCCCGCCCGGGACGGCCCAGTTATGAACCACCTCGCGGGGCGAGGCCCCACGACGCACCCCAGTGAGTCACGGGGTGGAGGGGGACGCACGGCTGCCAAAACCCCCCCTGGCCCAGGAAACGAGACCCTCTACACTCCCCG
>VWZK01002440.1:361723-379750 GCA_013396935.1 Baryphthengus martii | reverse complement strand
CCAGTCATCATCATTCTTCCTGGCCACGCCCACAAAACACCAGGCCACGCCCGTGTCGTTTCAGGCCACGCCCCCCCGCTCAGCACGACGGCCCCGCGGCTGCTTGAGCCGCCGCATGGCCCCCGGGGACAGCCCCGACTGTCCCCAGCCCCCGGTGGCAGCCATTCCCGGGCTGTCTCCGCAGCGGGACACAGGGGCTTGGCCTCGGGGCTGCGGGTGAGCGGGACCTGCGCTGCCCCGGTCACTGCTGGGACGTGCCGGGGAGGGCTCAGCGCACCCTGTGTCCCGGCTCTGATCGTGTTTCCTTCACCCCGGGTGATCAATTATAGATGGAGACCCACGCGGGGGGAGCGCCGAGCCCCGGCGCCTGCTCTGCGCGGTGGGCTTGGGGGGGATCTCGGCCCTGGGGGTCCCCTGTGGGCGAGGGGCACCGGGGGGCTGGGGCAAGCGGGTGGATGGGGAGCGTTGGGGGTGACCAGAGCTGCTGCCCCCGCACTGCCCCCGGCTCAGGCCAGGCTCAGGTTCCCCTTTGTGCATTGGAAGTGGCCCCTGAAACTTTAATGAAGCCACCGGATCGCTGGGGTGGTGCGGGGAGGGGGGGGCCCAGCCCCATACCCCTCCTGCTCCCCACGGCACCCGCTGGCTCCCGGCACCTCTGAGCCCCTCACCATGACCCAGGGCTTCTGGCGGCTCTACAAGGCCAAAGTGCTGCAGACCCTGGGGGGAGCACGGGCGGACGGGGCGCTGCAGGAGGAGGTAGGGTGGGGGAGCCACCACCAAGCCAGGATCCCCCCAAATCGGGGTGACCAGCCTCCCTGCCCTCCCCCTGCCCGTATCCTTGCCCTCACCTGGGGGCTTCGTTGCAGGGAGACCCCCCTGAGCTGATGGAGACGACTGAGACCCCCACGCTGATGGAGGAGGGACCCAGCCCCGTGTCCCAGCTAGCGAGGAAGGTGAGGAGGGGGCTGAGGGGAATCAGGGGGGCGGCCTACTGAGACCTGGAGGTCCCTAGTGAACCTGGTGCTGCCTCCCCCGCAGGTGCAGGGGGTGGGTGCCCGGAGCTGGCGGACGCTTTCGTCCCTCTTCACCCGTGAGGATGAGCACCAGCTGCTCAGCTCGGAGCCCTGTGCGGACCAGTAAGTTGCGGCTCGGAGTTGGGGGGAACCCCAGAGCTTGGATCCAGATGCTGGGAGCTGCCGAGCTCCCGCATTCCCCCATCCCATTGCCTGCATCCCCCTCCCCTGCCTATACCCATGGGGCTTGGGGGCAGCAGGGGGACAGCTGGCGTGGCGGGGGGACATGGGGTGGCTTAGGGGTCCCAGTCCTGGCCCCTGAAAGAAGGTTCTCCACACTGACACCCCATCCCTGCTCTCTCCCCAGCCCACTGGCTGCCTCGCCACCTGAGCCACCCCCCTCCGAGAAGGTGTCCGGATTTTGGGATCTCTTTGCTACCAAGTGGCAGCAAGCATCAGGGCCCGACAAGGAGGTGCCCCCCCCGGAGCCGGGTGAGAGCCCTGGGGAGCCACCAGGTGACGATGGCAGTGACCTGCGGGAGCCAGAGGAAGGGGCCTTCCACTGGGGCTTCCTGGCTGGCAAACTGGCTGAAATCCGGAATAAAACTGCCCCTAAGGGCAACTAGAAGAGGATGAGCTGGCTGGACTCTCCAGCAGGCCCCCCACTGCTGATGGGCACCCCCTGCCCACGCCCAAGGGCTTTGTGGTGGTTTTTGGCAACGTATCTGCACTAAAGACCCCAAGGAGCCCCTTTTGCCGAGCCCTGCCTGGTGCTTTCTTTGCCCTCACGCCCCCCACCAGGTACCCCCACTGGCCCTGGGGCAGCACGGTCCCCATGGGGAGCTGCCACAGCCAGTCCCAAATCACCCCCGCAAGCCCAGCTTGGTCTCTGCCCTCAAAAACCACACACACTGCCAGGCTATAAAAAAAACCCCAAACAAATCCCAGGTTTATTGAGCACTGCTCTGGCCCCAGCAGCCCCTTTTTGGGGGGACTGTGGGGAGGGCACTGCCCATGGTTGGGGGCTCAGGCTCTGCCCACCCCCCTGGGCCATCCCACCCCCCAGGCCCATCCCAGCACCCAGGGACGCTGGAGGAGGTGGGTCACAGCAGGGGGACAGCATCTGGCCAGCATTGGGGCCAAGGACAGATTCACCCAGGGCAGACCGATCCCCACGTGCCCCTCAGGTGCCACCATCACGCTCAGCCCTGGGGCCGAGGTAGACTTGGTGGTCCTCCCAACCAGCAGCAGCCCCATGGCACCAGGACTCTCGATCCCACCGGCCCATTGGCCACGGTGAGGGGCCACATCCAGCCAGCGGGAGCTACACGAGTGTCCTTGTCCCCCTCCGAGCTGCCTCCACTCAGACAGTGGATTCCTTGGCGGCCGCCCAGGCTCTCTGGCAGCCGTAGAGCCACTTGATGACTCGGGCGTTGCGTTCCACCACCGAGACGCTGGAGCCCAGCCGGGCGTCCGGCTCCTCCTCACCTGGCCCCACATCCCCCTCACTGCCCTCCGAGGCCTGCCCGGGCTCGGACTCGCAGGAGCCAAGGAGCCGAGCCGAGGCGTTATCCCAGCCCGCCGGCCCAAACCGCTCTTGCCCCAGCAGCTCCACCAGTGCCCGGTCCAGGCCGCAGTAGTTGAAGAACCGTTCCTGCTCCGAGAGCGGCAGGGAGACGCGCAGAGCCAGCGCCTGCTTGCCGGGGGGCTGGGGGGGCTGCGTCATGGGGCTGCCGGGCAGAGAGAAGATGCCACCAGTGCCACCGCCGCTGCCGGCACCCAGCATCCTCGTCTCCTCCTTCTCCGCAGGCACCCACAGCATGGGGGTCTCGAGGCTCGGGGGGGCTGGTGACGCTTCACCCAGCCCCCTGGCTGGGGGGGAGCTTGGGGGCTTGTCTCTAAGGGGTCCCTGGAAAAGACGTCGCACCAGCCCGGAGCCCTTGGTGTTCTCCTTGTCTCCTCCCGAAGAGTCCCGTTTCTGCCGGTAGATGATGAGAGAGTCGGGTCTCAGCAGGCGCCTGCTGCCAGCTCGGCGTGACACCGGAGACTGGGGACACGGCAGCTTCCTGGGACCCTCCCGGCTCAGCTCCGAGCCCTGACACAACTCATTACACTGCTGGCGGGCGAGGAGGCGCCGGCCACGTGGGGAGAAGCGGGGCGAGCAGCCCCGCAGCGCCGGCTCCTGCCGGCTGTTGATGACCTGCTGGGATTTGACGTATTTGGCCTTGTCGGCCTCCAGCCGCTCCACGGCGCTGGGTGTCCGGCCCCCGCTGCTCCCCAGCTCCCGTGGGCACTCGGGGCCCCGGTTCAGCCAGGCCAGGGGGGAGCCACGGCCGGGGGCCACGAGGCGCAGGTTGCTGGAGGCACAGACGGCAAGAGAGGGGCTGCCCAGTGGCACCATTGTCCTCCAGCCCCGAAATGTCACCTCCAGTTGCTCCGCTCCTTGCTGAGTGGCTGGAGGGGGGTGTCCGGTGCTCAGCTGGGGAGGCTTCTGAATGTTCTGGAATCAGCCCTGGGAAGAGAGCGGAGAGCAGGGGTTAGCACTGAGAGTGAAGCAGCAGCAGGAGGATGAGAACAAAGCAGAGCTGGGGGTCCCCTCGACCCCACGCGTGGCAGGCAGCGGGCAGCGAGTCCTGCCAGGCCAGGCAGGAACAATCCATGGCCAGGAAGAGAGAAGCGCCGAACATCCGCCGGCTTCAGCCTCATCCCAAGAGCGGCTTCCAACAGGAAAAAATACCGGAGCCGGCCACCTTATCTTTCCGAGCGCAGGGCCAGCAGAACAAAGCCCGTGAGCAGGAGAGCTGGCGAGCTGCCCCGCTGGCAGCAGCACAGGGGCTGGGCGACGTTTCGGGGTCTCTGGGCGGCGCTCCCCCCAGCCGGGCTGAGCTCAGCGGCCAGGGAGGGAAGGGACCGCTCCTGCTCGATGCGCAGGGGCCACGGAGCAAAGGGGCTTTTATTAGCCCCGGAGGGTGATGGCTCTCGCTTGAGGATGGGATGGGTCTGGGCTCTGAATCCTGCGGTGGAGGTGGGTGCTGGAGGAAGGGGTGTGGAGCCTGAGGCTGTAAAGGCCCAAAGCAGATGGTTTCGCTGAGCCAAAGAGGGTGGCTGTGAAGAGCCACCCCATTGCCAGCGGCTGAGCTGGCCCCGTGACAGCAGGGACATGGCACCGGGCAGAGCAGGGATCACGAGAGAGCGAACGGTCCGGGAACCCTCTGCCCACGCACCTCCGCACGAGCCCACGGGCTCCGACACCGCATCCACCCCAGGGTACAGATGGGGAAACTGAGGCACGCGGTTTGTCTGCTCCTGCGCTCCCGAGGCTCAAGGGAAGGTGCCCTCGGCACACGCTCCCGTCACCCACCGGCTTCACCCCAGCAGAGCCAGCGTGCCTGGGATGCGACTGCCCGTGCCAAGCGGGCCTGTGCGCTCCCAGCCCAGCCCCGGATCTGTGCCCAGCCGCCGATGCTCTCGCTCACCTGAGCCCACGCAGGGATGGGATGACGGGATGATGGGATGACGGGATGCAGGGATGGGATGACGGGATGCTCTGGTCTCACTCAGCTCCTGCCCCGCTGGTAGTCGGCAGCAAACTGACCCCAGAGCCAGCAGGAGCCTTATATAGAGGAAGAGGAAGAGCCACCCATTAACCCCTTCCAGCCCAGCCCCATCAGCACGACCCCTGTGCCCCAGCAGTAGCCTTCGCACCCTGGAGCCCTGCCCCTGCCCAGCCGGCATTAGCCCTCTCTCTCCTGTAGCTCCAGCTCACCTTGGGCAGCTCTTCTCCTTCCTCCACCTCCTTACAGGGGCCTGGCTGGGATTTTGGGATCTGCAGCAGAGGTCTCAGCCTCCTCCCAGGCAGGGCTGAGTCCCTCTGTCCCCTCCACACAGGGAACCCATGTCCATTCCATCAGCTTCTCCTTCCCCAGCCACCTGGAGATGGTGGGTGCAGCTCAGGAGCAGGAGCCCACCACAATCCCCTTCCCCAGCCAACGAGGGAAAAGGAGGGAGGAAGGATCCTTCTAGCACTTTCTTCACTGGTGGTGAAAGGGTCAAAGGCAGCCCCAAGCCAGGCCGATTCCTGCCTCCTCTTCCCCACGGGAAGGGCTGTAAATCGCAGGAAGCCACGACGGGCTGGAGCTGGCCCAGGGGTTATTTTTACCGCTGCTCTCCCCCTGCTTCCTGAGGGCTGAGGGCTCCCCTCCATCCCAGCCCACTCCCCATCCCCAGTGACCACCTGGGGGGCTGTGAATGTGGCACCGCAGCGGCTGGGGAGGGGGAAGGACATGAGACTGAGCTCCCAGCCCCTCAGAGTGGGGTCAGAGAAAGCCCCCAGTGCTCCCTAGGGATCTACCAGCTCCCTCCATCCCTCTCCCAACCACTACGGCTGGAGAGCTGGGTTACAGCCCAGCCCAGGCCACCTGCAAGGACTACAACAGGGACAAAGCCATGGCATTCATCCTGGGACCTTCAGGATGGGTGCTCTGATCCTGGATGAGAGGGGACCTGGTCCCCCACTCTCCTGGCCCCCACCCCAGTTCCTTCCTGCGGTGCTGCTCCTGCTGGGGATGCAGTGCCAGGAACTGGAGCTGGGTCAGCATCCAGCACCTCCCTTGCACAACAGCACCGGTGCCAGGAAGGACCTGGGGCCAGGACTCCTGGGCTGACAAGAACGGATACTAAAGGGGGGGCTGCACAGGATGAGAGTGGCCAGGGCTTGTCTGAGCTCTGCCGGTACCGGAAAAAATCCCCAGTGAAAGCAGGGAAGGGACAAACCACCGATTCCAATTAACCTGGAGAGGAGCAACGCAGTGAGCTGGGCTTCCAGCAGCACTCGGGCCCCGTGTGCAGGATGCGGCCACGCCGGAGCAAATCCGGCCATCTCCAGAGGAACGTGGGGAAAAGGATGAGGGTGAGTGATGGAGAAATCCGTGACAGGTCTGGGATCTGCCCCCGGGTGGGAGAAGGGCAGCCGACAAGGCCTTGTTTTTGACTCCAGGCAACGTGAATCACTGTTTATTAGGACGGGTTTTATTTTCCGAGCTGGAGTCCCAGCAGCCGTTCCGGTAAAGTCACAAGTGAGTAAGAGCAGCCTTGGATTCACCTTTCTCTGGCAGATGCAGGGTGTTCCCATGGGATGCTCCTACCAAAGCTGGCCCAGAAAAACCACCCTCCTCTCTGGCTCCTCCTCTGAGCACTTGCCAGGCACTTACTGGCAGATTCCCTTTGGGATATAAAAAGGGATGATTGGAGGGGCCCTTCCCGGTATCAGCATCCCGGCAGCTCCTGCTTTCCCTGGGGAGGTGACAGAAGTTTTGTCACTGACATCTAGGAAGGGATTTACCCCATTAACCAGCCTCCTGTGAATGCACCAAGCGGCTTTTCTTAGTCACGTGGATGCTCCAAGTCCTTTCCTTTTATTTAAAGTTACTCAGCGCTCTCACAAGGTGCTCTCTGCTCTTCCATGGGGCTCCGCTTCCCTTTTTTTCCCAGGTCACGGTGCCAGGCAAAAGAAACAACCCTGGGCAAAACCCAAACGGAAACTTCCAGCCCTTGGGGTGGCAGCGAAATGCTGAGAAAGTCCTCAAAGGTGACATCCCAGAGCTCAGATCATCCCTCCGTCATTTTTCAGAGCATGTCCAGCTCCACATTAAACAGCCCTGCTCCTCACAAGCCCTCCCAGCTCGTGGTCCTCTCAGCCCCGCTAATGAACATCCCCACCTCATCACCCACCCATCGGGCTTGAGGAGCAGCAGCAGCACCAGAGCAGAGCTCTGCCAGATCTGGGTGAGCAAGCCCAAAGCTGCAGCCGGTTGCGTCCCCCTGAATCCTTCCCGGATGCATTTCTCCTTTCAAAAGAAATACAAAATAATCCCTTTAACTCCACCTGGAGAGGCGCGGGCAGGACCGCAGCGCCTGCTCACCCAGCCAGCTGCTTCTGCTCCGCCGCTCGACTTTCACAACCCGCAAAAAGCCCTTTCTGGTCGGAGATCCGGGCAAATGCCACCGCCTGGAGAGCAGCCCAGGGGAGGAGGGTGGCTGCAGGCCAGAGAGGGCCCAGGGTGCAGGCGCTTTCCTGCCGGAGACGGCAGGAGGGGAAGGCTCGATATTCAGGTTTAAAAATATCGAGGGCTCAAACGAGCGTGAATAAATCTGAAACCGACACCTCACCTCAAGCACGTCGGTGCAAGTAGGAACTAGAGAGCAGGAGAAGACGCGGAGGCTCCTGGGGACGGTCACACCCCCAACGGGAATCACCAGTAAAGATTAAACGCTTAACGATCGATAGCCCACAGAAGGACTCGCGAGGTATCGGTGGAGCAAAGGGAAAAGCAACACCAAACGCCGGCCCGTGGTCCAAAGGCCACCTGAGCGTGTCAGCTCAGCGCAGGGAGGGGTTAAAAAAAAAATTAATTATTTCTTGGAAGTGAGGGCACCTTTCCAAGGACCCTCCCCGCCCCCAGCCAGGACTTTATCTCCCCCACAAAGCAACATCTGCCCTTACGCTGCAGTTTGCGCAGCGGCCGCGATTGGCCGGCGTGGGGGGAAAATCTCCCTTTAAACCAAAACGAAGCGAAAATACAAACAAGGCGAGAAGCCCAGAGCGGGATCGGCCCAGCCCGAGGGAACGGGGTGGGCAAACCGGAGTCCGAGGCCTCCCAATTCCGCAGGAGGAGGGAAATAAAGCAGAGGTTGGGTTGTTAGAGCTGAGATGTAGTCTTAGCTACGTTTAATTTCTGCAGCAGGGTATTTCCTTGGGGATTTTTTCTCTCTCCTCCAGGGCCTAAATCTGTTTCAAATACGTAGGCTGAGTTTTCTTCATTTTGTGGAGGGAGAATTTAGCTCGTGTCTATACTTAACATCACCGCTCTTCCACCTCATCAAATGTGTCTGACTTTCTCCTTTAATTAAGGTGCTTATCCTTTAATAAAATAAATAATACATTTCCATCCCTTTCTCTTTTGCAACAACGGCATCGACTTCCTGGGGGGGAGGAAAATCTGCCCCCCAGGAGAGGCAGGAATCTGAGGGCAGGCAGGAGATGAGTGGGCTTGGGTAACAAATGGGAGGACAAAACCATTGGCAGTTTGCACCATTCCCAGTCCACACAACCCTTTGTTTCAGAGTGCTGTTAATTAAAATATGCAAATGACTCCAAGACTCTTCTATCATGTCTAAATAATGGTGTTTCCTGTGCTTCCTCATCTTTATTTCTATGGTTTCTGGGGTCACGTGAGACCAGCAGGCCCACCCCTCACAAACCTGCAGACCATTTTACACCCAGCTCAGCCCCAGGAGGTGCTCTGGATGAAGCCGGCAGCGTTCGGTCCATGGATAGAGGAGGGAAAAGCAGCGGAGCCACGTTCCCCAGGCTGCCCTCAGCCCTCCCCAGCAAGGCTCACCGACAGAACAGGGGCTGGCAGCTTTCTGGGTGAAATCCTCCTCTGGCACACACAGGAACTAGAGGGGAAGGGCTCGCTCCAGCATCTATTTGCAGCCTCAAAAATCCAGTTGTACCAGTAACGGGGTAGGCAGAGCCTGCCAGAGCTCTCCTTACAGCCCAGGGTGGTACCTGGGCCGCTCGTATTAACAACTCCCAAGTACAAAGTGGATGCAGAAACGCTGCTTTTGGCCTTTAAACCCCTCTGAAAATGAAGGGCAGCCAGAAGAGCACTGGCTGGGCTCTCAAAGGGCTCGGCAGAAGCCGCAGAGTACCCCCCGGATGCGGCTCATCCCGTTTGGCCTCCCTCTGTCGCGTCCCCCCAGCAGCACACGACATGTCACTGCCTCCACCCCACAGCGACGAGCCAGCCCAGCACCGTTCCCAACCAGGGTCACTTACAGGAGGACTGTGCTGAGCTTCCTTCTGTCTGAGGCACAGCAAACAGACCCCTCTGTGGCTTTGGTGACAGTTCGGTGACACGGCGCTGACTGAGAAGAAAGCAGTTCTTTGTAGAAAGGTCCAAAACTTTGTGGAAATTCAGATTTTTATTTCAAAAAAAAACAAACAACAAGCAACAGAAGAAACCAAAACCAACCAGTCATGAACTTAATAAATTACACAATTTTCCTTATTATAAATTCTCCATAAAATATATTTTACAGTTTCTCAGGAAAGATTTGAGTAAAAAAAACCAAACAATACCCAAACCAAATTCCGAGTGCTGAAAAGCATCTTGACTTTGTGTCACGCTGGTGAAGAACTGCAGCTGCTACAACAATTTGATTTATTCAAGGTTCTAAAACAAAGACCTCAGACAACCCAACCCAAACAGAACACAAGACCTCAAGAATCACCACCCAGCGTTAACAAGGAAAGAAGCGTCACCCAACAGCACGGCAAAGCACCATGAGGGGGATTTTGGGTACCCCAACCCTGTAAAGTGGCAAATCAGTGCAAAGAAACACTTTGGGAGACTAAAAAAAAACAACCAAATAAACAAATAAATAACCCCCCTCTCCTGTGCTGTTCCCTGGCCCATGTTCAGTGTTCATCCTTTGAAATATTTCAGAGGATCAGGGGATTTGCCAAGCGTCTTAAATTATCCCGCAGCAGATTTCTACTGTAAGGTAACAGAGTTGATTTGGGCTTTTGGGAGGGCAGGAAAGAGGAGGAAGTTAGTGATGGATTTGGAAATGCTCTCAAGTTTAACATGGAAAAATTATCTATCCTCTTAAAAATTTCCTCGCGGAATGTCCACGATCACATCTAAGTGCTGTGGAACGGGCGGCACAGAGAGCGAGAGGTTTGTTTTCCTCCTCGAGCTGAGGCCTCAGTTATACCAAACCCTGTTAAAACAGGAGGACAAAAATAATCATCATCATCAAATAAATCAATTTCTCCTTATTGTTACTCACAGGCTCTAAGGTGTCTTTTATAGCCTGAGCTCCCTGGCAGGGAAGGGGGGGCTCCGAGGGCTGCGTCCTCGGCACGTCGCCTCCGTCCCTGCCGATCCCAGCACGTGGCTGGACCTGGGAACTCTGTCTAGAGCAGCTCCTAAACAAGAAACACTGAGACAGCAAAGCCTGTTTATCTGAGAATCAGACAACTTGCCTCAAATGATAAAGGGAAGCAAAATAACAAGAATTAAGGACTGAGGCCCCCTGGGTAACTGCCACCAGGTAGAGCCGCCCGTCAAGCCTCAGAAGTTTGGTAGAATCAGAATCCTTTGCTTCTGGAAGAATTAAAAAAAAAATATTTTGTTTGTGCTGTTTAAGCCACGTTCAGGCAGAACAAACAGCAACTGATCAGAGCTGTTCTCAGCACTAAGAGGGAACAGTATCCATAAAGTAAATTAGTCAAGGAAACACAGCAGTTTTCAGTTAAGATTCGGGAAAAAAAATTGATTTTAATAAGTAAACTGGCCCTTGTTGCAGTTTGAAAGGCAATTTTTTTAAGACTTTACTTTTTCCAAAAGGGCAACTTGATGAGAAAGGTGAAGGCACTGCAGCCAAAAGAACAAAGAGCTGTGTGGTTACAAAGCAGCCTCAGTGGCTGACCGCTGTCCGGTGGCCTCGGTGAAACCTCTCGGAGCAAATCAATCTGCTGCTGGGTGGGAAGAGCTGGGGATAAGCCGCCTTCCAACGATTTCCCAGCTTTCCATCCTGCCATCTGCGCTTTTAAATAAATAGGACTTCTTTAAAAGGAGGAGAATAAGTCAGGAAGAAAGAAAAAAAAATATCAATCAATCAGCCACACAAATCAGAGCCATCTTTCACATCCTGGTTACGGAATTTTCTCCCATATTTGAGCACAGTTGTGCTCTCCAAGACAAACAATCACCCCTTTACCTCCTCATCGCTACCAGGTTAGAGGCAGCGCCAGAAAGGAAGAGGTCACGACCAGTATGACCAGTTAACAGGAAAACCGTGCTGCCACCATATTCCGAAGAATCCTCAAATCAACGCTCCGTGCTGCCGGATTTCCCTCACCCCCATTTCCAGAAGCCAAGCCCCCAGCGCCCTGCTATCCCAAATCCTGACGGCGCCACAGGATTATAGATACGAGAGTAGAGAGCGCGTTGTGAAACTGTGGATCAACTTAACGAAGAACTTGATTACCAGAAGAAAGTAAAAATTGAATGATGAATGAACTAGCCAACGTCCCAGCCCCCCGATTGCACACCTTTTTAAATTGGGATGAGTTCATCGAGCTGTAAGTGCTAAGCTTGGCCACATCAGCGTTTTAAAACCGCTGATGCCCTCGCGTTGCGGTTATTTTGTCAACCAAGTCGAGTCTCAGATCCCATCTCTGACATTAGATAATGAAAATAAATAACAAAGTTCTTATTCAGCCCTGGAGAAGAAGGAATGCTTCTCACCCGTCGTCTTCACCTCGTTTTCTAGCAGACCCCAATCATTCAGACTCATAGGAAATAATTTAAGAGCAGCAGCAGACGCTCCCAGTCACTCGTACGCATAAATATATACACAACAAAATTACATTACAAAGCCCAGAGATCTGCACTACCAGCGTGAAAATCTCTTTTTTTTTTTTGGCTGTTTTGTTTTTCTTTCCATGAGAGTTCCTAATACCGCCGTAGGAAACTGGAATGTAGGAAATACCCCACGCCACCGCGCTGGAAATCGAGTCTGGGCTCTCCAGACGTCCCACCGCCGGCACACGCAAAGAGACACCCTGACAGCTTCCACCCGCTCGTAACACCCCCGGCATCGCACCCATCGAGGCGGCGTTTAACCCGACGGCCGGCTCGCGTTCGGATCGGTTAGGAAACTCAAACCGCGACTCGCTCGGTAGAAACCACACCCCGCACGGTTCGAGTTCAAGCCGGGCTCTTTTACTGCCGTCAAGCGGTGGCATCAAGTCGGGTGAGGAGGAGCAGCTCCGGCGCGACGCGGCCGCTCACGTGTCCCAGCTGCTGTCTTTAAAAGCTATGTTGACCAAGCGCAGCTCCAGCTCGAAAGCGTCGGGTCGGTCCTGGGGGTTGGCAGCCAGCATCTCCTTCAGCAGCTGCTTCATTCGAGCGTTCATGGATTTTTTCTTTACGGGGATGAGCAGTTCCATTTTGGGGTTTTCCAGAAGCGCTTCTCCCACCGGGACGATCGCCGTCCCCTGCTTGACGTAACTCCCCAGAAGTTCCTTCTTTGTTTCCGTGTCTACAAAGGTGATTCTTTCCAGCATCGCCCAGATGATGATCCCCAAGGCAAAGATGTCTGCTTTGGCAGTGTAGTGTCCCTCCCAGACTTCAGGGGCCATGTAGAAGTCAGTCCCACAAGCCGTGGATAGAAAACACTTATTCACATTGACCGGTTCCTCGGGATTCTGTCCCGAGGCTGAACATACTTTACTCAGCCCAAAATCGGCTACTTTCAGGGTAGGCTCCGAGTCACTGGCGTCCACCCTGCTCTGGGATATCAGGATGTTGTCAGGTTTGAGATCCCGATGAATGATCTGGTTTTTGTGCAGGAAGGCCAGCGCGCTGCTGAGCTGGAGCATGAAGCTGGTGTTGGTCTTGCGGTTCGGCTTTCGGGACAACAGGTACTCGTTCATGTCTCCTCCGTCACAGAAATCCATGACAAACCAGAGGTAATAAGCACTCCTGGGGTCAAAGGCTATTTCTCCTTTTAATGAGGTCTCTACGAGCTGCAACAAGGAAAAGAAGGGTCATAACTACCTGCTGATCACAAGAATACGAAGATGGGAAAAGGCGTGACGTTTGGATCTTCCAGTTTGAAAGGCAATGAGCAAGACACTGCGACTGACGGAAAGAAAACTTGATGCAAAACGTACGATGTAAAAAAACAAAAACAAACAAACAAAAAAAAAAATCACGAGTTATTTGACAGCCTCCTTATTTTCATGCGTGCGACGCCTATCAAGGTCGCGCTGCCGCCCAGAAGCCAGAGCTGGACCCCGATAAGAGCACTTTGGAAGATAGCAAGTGGCCATTGCGCTCCCATCTGGTCCAGCTGGACACTGTCCCACCCCAACAAAGCCCGTCCCACCCACTTCGTGTAAAAACAGCCTCACCGAGCAACTCTGGACAGTGCCGGGGCGGGGGGTTCCGTTTGTCCTCCGCCGATGAAGCGGCACCACGATAGATTTTTTTAAAGCCTGTTCTCCATTCCTTATGTATTTTAGCAAGTGTTCCCATGGGATAAGTGAGGAGAACGCTGCTCTACGGCTGCTGCACTTGACACCTTTCCCCTCCCATCACCACACACCAGCGATTTTCTAGAGTGTAAGCAGCGAGTAGCTCGAGCAGGCAGTTCTAGCAGCAGCTTCCTACAAAAAGCGACGTAAACCCAGCGATGGGTTTTACTAATCCTGTTCACACAACTACACACTTGGCCCTGCAGCTCCCCTGAGCGTGCTCTTAACGAGGTAAGTCTTGCAGTTCTTTCTGGTAGTAGTAAATCCAACGTGTACTAAACCTAACGTAGCTCCTACAGGGTTTAAAAAACTTAAGGTAGCTATCAATACGTAGAGAGGTATTTTAAAATGCTGTTAAAAAGCAATCTTTGCCATCCAGGAGCAAAATCGCTCGCGATTTATAGTTATCTTTAATTACAAGCACCGTTAGTACTCGAACTGGACCAACTCAAACCAGTAAAACCCACGTTAGAAGTAGCAAAGTACATATTGAGGGTTCACAGCCAACAACAGCGAGGTGAAGGTATCGCAGCAGAGCAGGGAGTCTCCTTCGCCACGCGAGCACCAAAACAGCGCTCTCCTTCCGCAAAGCTTTCCAGAAGCTGCGCTGCCACCTCAGCCCAGGGCGTTAGGACAACAAAATCCCCACCACGTCTGTGACAGCAGCACAGCACCACAGCTCTGGGCTCGTTTTAGGACTCTTGAGGATCTTATTCGTGTTTACAAATCTCTGAAGGGTGGGGGTCAAGTAGAAGGGGCCAGGCTCTTTTCTGGGGTGCCCAGTAATAAGACGAGAGGCAACGGGCACCAACTGGAACACAGGAGGTTCCACCTCAACACGAGGAGAAACTCCTTTGCTATGAGGGTGTCAGAGCCTGCAACAGGCTGCCCAGAGAGGTGGTGGAGTCTCCTTCTCTGGAGGCTTTCCAACCCCCCTGGATCTGTTCCTGTGGGGCCTGCCCTGGGTGATCCTGCTCTGGCAGGGGGGTTGGACTCGATCTTTCAAGGTCCCTTCTAACCCCTACCATTCTAGGATTTTTTCACTTTATTTGGTTGACATCAGTTAAGACCCTGCCTCAAAGCCCTTCAGGAGACACCAACACCCCGCTCCTGGGCAGTCTCCTCACATTGTACCCATCCAGCTTCACGTAGGACCACCAGGCTGGCCAGAGCAGAGGGCGAGTCGAGGGAGAGTTGGTTTCTCTATTTCAGCACGTGCCAGTATAAAGTGATCCCAGTCACTGAATTCAGAGCCAGCTCAGCTCTGCCCTTTGCTCTTCTCCGCTCTCTGGAGCGGGAAAAGAATCCGCAGAGCTCCTGCCTGACGCGGGCAAGATCTTCACACCAAACTACCTGCTGGAGCAGGGTAGTTGGACTAGATGGTTTCCAGAAGGTGCCTCCCAACCCCTGCCGTTCTGTGACTAACAGGCACTACCAACACAACCCGGTGCTGCAGGTGATCTGGAAGCTTTCCCCACTTTCCAATTGCACCCTGGTTTTCTGTTTTGGTTTGTTTTTTTTTTCCCCCCAAGCTCCTCCCTGTCCAGCTGTCCACAAGTTTGATGCAATCTCTCCCAGATCTACTAAGGATTGGGAAAGCAAGGCACTAATTTCTCTCCCATGCGCTGGCCAGTGCTATTTTACCCTAATCCCTTGGTGAAAGGAGGTTGGTAACAACCACCGAGCTACAGCGAGCCGACAAAAGCAAGAATCCTCTTTCTCGGGCTCGCACAGCGCTCGGCACAACGGGGCCGGGGCGGCCGTGAAGGGCTGTCGGATGAACGTTCCCCTCACAAAAGGTCCTACATTAGACACGCGAGAGCGACAACAATAAAAACCCAAGCGAGAAAAGCTGACAGGGGGATAACACCATGAACACGGAGCAGGCCGCTGACTTTTTAAACCAGAGACCTAAATTTCTGCCAGGGGGTGGATGATTGATAGTTGGGGCAGCTTCTTGACAAGGGAATGAATCAGATTATCTTTCAAAGCCTTTCCAGAGCTACTTATTCTTCAAAAATATGCACCTTCAAGCTTAAAGGACACTTCCAGTGAGGGCGATTTATTCCCTAAGAAAGCGATAGTCACTTATTACTAAAGAAAACGCCTCACCACACGCTACCAATTGCTTACTGTTTCTGAAAGAATTTTAAGTGTTGACTTCCTAAATCAAGCTGGTTACTTCCTCTTGCAAAGAGATGAAGAAATTCATCCGAGCTCTGTCCCAAGACACCAGCCCAGGTCTGCTCGCTGACTCTTCAGCGGGGTTCCTGCCAAGCAACCCAACACCCTGCACCTCCCCTCTGCTGTGCCTGTGGTGTCCCCTCAAATTATCAAAGCATTAAAAAAAATCCCAGAGTCTTAAGTGTCATGGTTTTGAATGATAGAAGATGACTGACTGTTTAATAGATACGCTCTTTTAAACAGAGAGAGAGAGATTTATATGTTATTACAATATATATATAATTTTTGGGTGTCAACAGTGCAAACAAAACCCTCTCCTAGCTAAGCATACCTCCAAAAAAAATTAAAAAAAAAAAAAATAATCTTAGCTACCCACCTCCTTCCCTCCCAGCTACACATCCACACGAATCACTTGCCCCCCGTTACCTCAGCTTCATGTACCTGTAAATAAAGGGAGGAACTGGAGCCATGGGCCATCTTCTGCACCATACCATCTTTCTGCAAGATGCACTCCTCCAGGTGAATGACGTTGGGATGCTGGCTCTTGATACTGCTAAGTGCCCAGAACTCCCGCAGAGCTAGTTCCACGTTCTCTGGAGCATGGCACCGAATCTTTTTCACCGCGACCCGTGCAGAGGTCTTCCTGACGACTGCTTCGTACACCACACCATAACTGCCACGACCAACCTCCCGTATTAGATCGTACTTAGGCTGGCTACTCACCATCTTCAAGATCAAGGGTTCTGGGGAAGGGGGAAAAACCCACAGAACTAAAACTGGTGAACAAGAACCGGGCTGTATTTTCCCCCATCAGGCGGCTCGGTGCGGCGGGATCGGACCTACCAAAACCCTGCCGTGACCAGACCAGCGTCACACCGAGCGCTAGAACGTTCCAGAAGCTATCCTGGAAACCTGCACCTCTTGCCACCGGCCACTTGAAACAACATCGTTTTGGTGGGATTATTAAGACTTCAAACACAGCCCAGTTCTCAGGGTGGCAACAATTCAAACCTAGACTTGCACTGTGCCGAGGCGGGACTATCACGTACGCTCCCGCTCCTTTCTTTCAGGGTTTTCCGTGAACATCTGCGGGAATAACGGTGTGGTATCATGCTCCCCATCCAAGGAAAGCTTCTAGTTGAAGCCTGTGGCTGGGCAGTAACAAATTTAATTCACACTGCCTTTTCTGGAGGTGATCGCTGAAGTTAATATCGCTGGTATAATTTAATCATGAAATTCCTTTACTGATAATAAGAGATGAGGATGCTTCGGATCGCTTCCGATTTTTGGTTTAATGCAACTCTGATTTTCCACCTAGTCTCCTCTGAACGAGGAGCCTACAGTTACAGAAAGTTAAAAAAGCTAACGGATTGCAGAAGCTTGCACCCAGCATCTAACTTTCACTTCTGCTCAACAGGGCAAGGACAAAAATTTAAAATATTGCTCTGTAAGTAAAACAAGACACACACACACACGAAAAAAAAAAGCCACCAAACACTGTTCCAGATTTATGACCTTCCCTGTAAGATTACAAGCCAAATTACACCAGCACCACCTTCACACAAACAAACTAAAATGGGACACTGGCTATACACAGGAGGGGAAAAAAAAAAAAAAAAAAAAAGCTTAGCCGGTCGATTATCACCGGGTGAGCAGAACAAAACGCAAAAGAAATACTAATTAAAAAAATAAATACATCACAGCTAGTATATCAGAACTAAAATGGTAAGGCTGCCAGTGATAAATGTCATTCTCTTTATGTCAGTAAACCAGGCAATAAGGACCACAGTAAACAGCCTGTTAGTAGGAAGCTTTCAATTAATTCCAATGGTTAAGGCTCTTTTTTTTTTTAAGGGGGAAAAAAAAAGAAAAAAAAAGAAAAAGAGAGAGAAAAAGGTATCATCAGTCTCAGGTCGATACTACACAGACATTTTAACCTTTCAGCAAAACTCTGCGATGGCCATTTACACAAACGTTTTGAACCGAAGTGTGATGTGCCCAAGAAACACAGGACCGTGAGATTGTGCTGACAAAACCCATCGAGCCTGCGCCTGCACCAGGAGGAACAGATTAAGATGAACCTGCACATTCAGATCTGCTGGGCCAACAGCCCCTCCCATGCAGGGGAGAAGAGCAGGATCTGTAACCTCACCAGCGGCCAAATATTTCCTGAGGAAAAGATTGCGTTACTCAAACACTGTCACACCAGGTTCAAAACGAACAGAAAACGGCCCCCCCCACGTTGACAATCGGTCAGTCGTGCGTTGTCACCGGGCAGGAGCTGGCATTCCGGCCGGCGTAAGGGTCACTACCTGCCTCCCTTCGCCCCCGCAGCTGCTCTGGAAATGCCACCGAGGTTTATTGCCCAAGCCGCCGAGCAGTGCCGCCTGCTCCCCGGGGCAGCGGCCGGGCTGGCTCATGCCAAGCTGCAGGGCCCTGCCACAGGGCCGGGCAGCGCAAAGCAAACAGGCCGGGCCGGCCTCTGCTCCCTCCCGCAGGCCTGGGAACCTGGCAGCTCGGAGGGGAAGCGCTTTCCCTCCCGCGGCTGCCTCGTGAGCAGCCATAATGACGGAATAAAAGAAACGGCCCGACTCCCCTTCGCCCTGCTCCCCCGGGCAGGCCCTGTCACACCGGGACCCCACCGGCACCGACGGGCACCTTGCTCCAAAGGGGAACCCCCGAGGCACCGCTCGCCTCGGGCGGAGGACGGGAGGTTGG
>VWZK01002440.1:344174-354231 GCA_013396935.1 Baryphthengus martii | reverse complement strand
GCTCCGGCCCCCAACCCCCCCTCTCCCTGGCAGGTCCTACGTGGGAGCCGTGCAAAAGAACGGGCACAACTCAGTGCGGGGCCAGGCGCCCCCCCTGGAGCTGGGGACGCGGCGCAGCGGGCACTGCCACGCGCGGGGGGACGCCAGCCACCCCAGTCGGCAGCAGCGGGCACGCAGGAAGCTCTACCTGGCCGCTGGCATCTGTCTCGTCTTCATGGTGGGGGAAGCCGTGGGTGAGTGGTGGGTGCAGAGTCCAGCCGGGGTGGTCCCCATGGGGTGCAGGCAGCATGCGGGCAGGGAGCCCATTGCTTTTGAGTGGGTTGAAGCACCCAGCGGGGCCCCCACTGTGGCGTGGAGTGGGCTGGTCCATGCCCTGCAGGTGGATGGGTTGAGTGGCACCCCCCCAAGTGGGACCCCCCGATGCCACTCCGCTGTCCGAGCTGCCCCCTCTCCGCAGGTGGGTACCTGGCGCATAGCCTGGCCATCCTGACGGACGCAGCCCACCTCCTGACGGACTTCGCCAGCATCATGATCAGCCTCTTTGCGCTCTGGGTGTCCTCACGC
This sequence comes from Baryphthengus martii, assembly GCA_013396935.1. Taxonomy (NCBI): domain Eukaryota; kingdom Metazoa; phylum Chordata; class Aves; order Coraciiformes; family Momotidae; genus Baryphthengus; species Baryphthengus martii. The sequence goes on along the minus strand of VWZK01002440.1, from coordinate 353,667 downwards.
CCACCCACCAAAACCATGAACTTCGGCTGGCACCGGGCAGGTAACAGGGCGGCGGCATCCCTGAGGCTGCCACCCAGCTCTGGGGACCTCAGGGAGCACTCAGAGCATCCCAAGGTGCCTTCCCCACAGGACTGGGTGACACGGGGAGCCCTGGAGGGCATGGGAGGCCCTGGCAACACCCTGGTACCACATGCATGGGCAGGGCACGGCAGCGGCACGGCCATCCCCATGCAGGGAGCAATCCCAGGGATGGGTGCTGGGTGCCCACCCTCAGCCCCAGTGCTGCTGGGGTGCTGGGAGGCTGCTCAGGCTTGGCACAAGGCGAAGCAGCAGTGGCGGGGGCATCTCCACAGAGATCCTGGGGGCCTTGCTCTCCGTGCTCTCCATCTGGGTGGTGACGGGTGTCCTGGTCTACTTGGCGGCCCAGCGCCTGATCTCGGCCGACTACGACATCGAGGGCAGCGTCATGCTCATCACCTCTGCCTGCGCCGTGGCCGTCAACATCGTGTACGTACGGCCGGCTCTTGCCCTCCCCGGGTGACTCCCACCCCTGTGCCCGGTGGCCCCTGGGGATGTCACCGCTACCCTGCCCGCAGGATGGGAGTGGCTCTGCACCAGACGGGACACGGGCACAGCCACGGGGCAGCCGGTGACCAGCCCAACGCCAGTGTCCGTGCTGCCTTCGTCCACATCGTGGGGGACCTGCTGCAGAGTGTCGGCGTCCTCATCGCCTCCTACATCATCTTCTTTAAGGTTTGGGTGGTCATGGGGGCAAAGGAGGTGATAGGGACACGGATAGTGGCTTCAGACAGCCCTGGCCAGGCACAGAGGTGACACTCCCGCTGCCTCCAGCCCGAGTACAAATATGTGGATCCCATCTGCACCTTCCTCTTCTCCGTGCTGGTATTGGCGACAACGCTGACCATCCTCCGTGACGTCCTCCTCGTCCTCATGGAGGGTAGGGACCTCCCTGGGGTGGGGGGGGTCTGGCCCATGGGGCCACCCGTGGACGCGGTGGCCCCCACCCCTCCAGCACATGCATCTCTCCCTCCCCAGGCACCCCAAAAGGGATGGATTTCAATGCCGTGCGGGACACGCTGCTGGCGGTGGCGGGGGTGGAGGCCGTGCACAGCCTCCACATCTGGGCGCTGACGGCGGCTCAGCCGCTGCTCTCGGTGCACATCGCCATCAGTGAGTGCAGCAACGCGGAGAAGCGACGGAGCGGGAGGGAAGAATCTGGGCTTCACCCACCTCCCCGACACCCCTTCCCTTGCTCCTTGCAGACGCGGGCGCCAGCGCACAGGAGGTGCTGGAGGAGGCCAGCTCCAGGTTGCAGGGCACTTTCCACTTCCACACCACCACCATCCAGGTGGAGAGCTTCTCCGAGGAGATGCGGGACTGCCGGGAGTGCCAGCCTCCCCGCGACTGAACCCTCTCCAGAAGCCCCAAAGTTCCCAGGGGGAACTTTTCATGTGTGGAAAATAAAGTGGAGCAAAGGGCTGAGTGTGTGTGGGGGGATGTTGGGTCTGGCAGTGCCGGGGCGTTATCTTGGGTGTCTGCAGCAAGGACGGAGCCAAGGCTGCGACAGCCGGAGGAGAGCAGCTGCTGAAGGCCAGTAAACTTCATTTTCCCTATTTCTACTCAGCTGAGGGAAAAGGCAACGAAACGACCCTTCTCCTTTCTTCGGGGAGCGCTGTGAGATAATGGGGTGCTGGGAGGCCCAGGGGCTGCAGGGGGACCTATCCCAGATGGGGGCAGGGAGGACACGCTCACTCCGCTCTCGCCTCTTATCGCTCCTCTGTTTGCCCTCGGGAAGCCAAAGGACTCGCCCTCCCCGCAGGGTTGGGGGCAGGGCAGGGGGCTGTGTGTGCGGCCGGGTGCCACCTGGATTGTTCCCAGGGTGCCTGGGTGGCCACCAATGGCAAAAGCACCAGTGCATCAAACCACCGGTGCTCCTCACCGGGCACAGAACGCTCCCCAACATCCCACAGCCACCATCCAGCCTCTGCCTCTCCACCCACCTTTATTGTACTGGTAAAACCCAATAACGAGTAAAACCCCGTCGGCAGTGACCGCCTGCTCCGGGAGGGTTCCGTGCACCGGGAACGGGAGCCAGCCCCTACCCAGCTGCCCTCAGGGTTTCTCCAAGCGTGGGTATTTCTTGCGCAGGACGGAGACCTGGTCCTTGAAGAGGACGGGGTCGAGGCGCAGCTGGGAGGACACGAGGGGCATGTAGCCGAACCAGTCCGCCAACTGGTTGAGGCAGTCCTGTCGCTGGGAGAAACGCCGGCCACCGGCCGCCCCCGCCGTGCCCTTCACCTTGGCAGGAGGGGAGCGCGGGGGTAAGGGGCTCCGCTCCCCATCCGGAGGGATCCCCGTATCCCCATCCTTGCACCCTACCTGCTGGGGCACGGTCTCCTTGTGCTGCTTCCGCTGGGTGACTTTGATGGGCGGCAGCTTGGTGACGGCGGCCACGAGGACGTTCATCAGGATGTCCTCGCAGGCGGCGAGGCCATCCACCAGCTCCCGCAGCCCCGCCGGCAGGTACTCTGTGAAGAGGCTGTGGTAATATCTGAGGGAGAGAGCGTGGTGAGCCGGCAGGATGCGGCCGAGCCCCCCACCTCTCCCCGTTGGCCTCTGCCTGACCGGGTACCTGTGGTAGAAAGCGGCGGCGGTGAGGACGATGGAGATCTCATTGGTCCACTTGGAAGTGTAGCCCCAGCGCCTCTGCTCGGCGTCCCAGAAGTGGCTCCGCGTGGGGAAGCCCACAATGCGCTCGGGGAAGCTGCGCCACACCGTGAAGGCAAAGTCCACCTGGCACGGGATGGGGGACGGTGTCACCGGGCTGTGGGGACCTGCGGGATGGGGCTCACCATTGCCCCGAGGCGTGGGTGACATGGGGACTGTGGGAACTGCGGGAACTGCTCCTCACCAGCCCTGTGGTGACCTCTGAGCATCCACGGGGCCGGGAACTGCGGCACCCACGGCCTCACCTCGCTGGTCGAGAGGCTGGTGTGTTCGTCCAGGCTCAGCACGGCGTCCGTCTGGATGGCCGCGTAGGGGAAGAAGCGATCGCTGAGCTACGGAGGGGAATAATCATCTTGGGATTTGCTATGGAGTGGGTGCCCCAGCTCCCTGCCAGCACCCCAGCTTTGTGTCTCAGCTCCCTGCCTGCATCCCAGCTCCACATTCCAGCTCCCTGACTGCATCCCAGCTCTCTGCTCACATCCCAGCTCCCTGCTCACATCCCGACTCCCTGCCTGCATCCCAGCTTCTCTCACCTTCCCCCTGCCCTGGATGATGGTCAGAGGCACGGTGGTCTGGGGCCATTTCCCACTCGGTGGTGGTGGCTTCTCACAGCTCCACAGCACCAGGATCTGCAGTGGGGAGGAACAGTGTGTCCGGGGGTGTTTGGCTGGGCTGACCCATCAGGTGTGTTGGTGCATCAGTTTTTGCTGCCCCCTTCCCTCCCCCAGCCCCGCAGTGGGACCTGCTCCAGCCCAGCTCACCCCAAAACCTTCTCCTGGTAGTTTGGACCTCTAACTACTGACCTGTGCGCAGTACTGGGATCCAGAGACGGCTTGGATGAGCCTGAGGATGGATTGGGAGGAGCAGCCCACTGGTGATGTGGCCCGGATGAGAGCCGTGAACTTTTCAGAGGGGCTGGAGCCTGAAAAAAAGACGGGGGAGGGTGTGAGAGATGTTGTGGCATGTGCTAAATTTGCCGTTCTCAGATGGGGCAGGGCGGGTCCTACCGCGCTGCAGATAGTAGAAGGGAAAGTCCCCGAGGTGGGTGGAGAAGTCGGGCAGAGCCAGGAGCCCTCCAGGGAACGTGTTCCAGAGGAAGCGGGAGCGGGAGCGGTGCGGGAGCAACCGGTCCTTGATGATCTGCCAGAGGCCGGAGAGATGCTCTCAGCATCCNGCACGATCTTGTCGACGGAGGCGAAGTACGCGTCCCACAGGAACTGGGTCTGCTGCTGGAAAGCCAGCACGCGCTCCGGGTGGATGCAGCGGACGGCAGAAGGGATCTGCGGTGGTGGTGGTGAGGGAGCTGGTTTCCCACCTCAGCACCGCCCCAGCACCCCAGCAGGGCTGCCTCGCCTCCATGACCCATCCTGAAGGACACCCCATGGCCAAGGATGCTGTCCCACCGCTCTGCTGTGGCTCTGCCACCTCCTCTCCCTGCAGCAGGATTTGCCCCAGGACCCCCCAGGGGTTTTGGGTCTGGGAAGATGCTCAACAACCCCCCCACCGAGATGAACAGTGCCCCAGGACTGTGGCTGGGACAGAGGCCCCAATCCAGGCTAGATGAGACACCCCAAAATCCACCCGTGGATGGGTTGCTGGGCTCAGCTGTGAGGGTTTCACCCCCAAGCTTGGCTGGGGGCTCCACCACCACTGGCATCAATACTGGGGGATCCTGGTGCCCAGCACGGGGCAGGATCCGGCCGCGGTACCTGTAGCAGCAGCCTCTCATTGCCCACGACGGCGGCTTTGCCCCAGTCGATGGCTTCGGCGAAGGGCAGCTCCCAGCCGTCGCTCAGCAGCACGGGGATGCAGGCGGCCTGTGGTGGGACCCCACACAGGCTGGGACAGATGTCCCAGATCCCAGAATGGGGCTCCCTCATCCCCCTGCCCACCCAATACCTGCAGGGCCTCCAGGAAGCGGAAGGAGCCCAAGCGCCTGCCCCGGGGCACGATGCAGAAGGTAGAGTTGTGCAGCAGCTCCTGGTAGTCAAATCTGGGGTGGGAAATAGGGAGGGGGGTCAGGCACGAGCCCCCCAATCACCCCTGAGCACAGTGGGGGCTCTCACTGGCACCCAGCAAGGCTGAGCATCCCTCCTGGGGCGCGTGGGGCCAGCCCAGGGCAGCATTAGGATTCACTGGGGCTGATTTTGGCTCTGAACAGCCCCAGCTCCGAGGGGCTGGTGGGGAAGAGATGCCCTGGGAAATGGAGGGACATGCCCACGATCAGAAAGGAAACCTGTGGTGAAGCCAGGAACCGAATTTGGCTCAGAGAGAGGGGTCAGGATAGGATCCCAGTGCCCAGGCAGCGCCTGGCTTTCCATGGAGTTACCCAGCCCCCTCCACCCACCCGTCATGAAACCCCAACCCCGTGCAACGCCAGCGCCCAAACCCCCGAGCCCGAAACTGTGTCGATTCCTCTGCCGTGCCCAGACTTGCCGGGCAGGACGAGCCCTGCCAGCCCTGGCAGCGCTTCGGCGGGAGCAGAGGGCCGGCTGCCCGCAGGGGTACAGACAACGTGCCCCCCTCCCTAGGTCGAGCTCACGCCGTGGGGCTATGAAAGCCCCTTCTGTGTGGCCGGTGGGGAGAGGCGCGGCTGCTGCCGGGTCCCCGCGACCGCGCCGGAAAATCCAATATTGACTTTAGGTCAGGACAGACCCCGTCTGTTCCTGCCCGTGGGGAGGGAGGAACGAAGCATTTGGGTCCTGGATGGGCTGGGGGTGCCACGTGTGGTCCAGATGGGGGTGGGCTGCGAGGCCAAAGGGCTGCTTGAAATGTGCTGGTCCCCAGGGAGAAGGGTCTTCCAATGGTGGGGACGTGGGGTGGTATCATGTTGAGGAGGTTGAGGATGTGTTCCCTCCATGGGTGCTGGAGCACTTTAGAGCATCCCAATGGGAAATCAGACTGGATGCCAAAGCACAAAGTTTTACGATCAAAATCCACCTCTGGATGAATCACCCTGACCTCTCCAGTGGGTGCTGAAAACCTCATTAGCCTCATTAACACCCCGGCTTCTGGCTGAGTGACCTGCCAGAGGGGTGAGGGTGGCTCAAACAGGCCCCAGAACCCCCTCCATGAAACCACAGCAGTGACAGCCCCATCCCTGGGGACAGACATTCTCCTTTGGGGCAGCCCCGCTGCCACTCGCTCTCTGGGGGTCCCAAACCCAGCCGTGACCCCCAGCACCTCCACGAGACCGTTCCCACTATCGGGACTGGGCAGCAGGATGCATCCCAGGGGGGCAGAGCGGTCACGGGCAGCCTCCCCTCATCGTGGGGAAGCTGGCGCCGGTCGGGCTGCGGGGCCAAAACCTCCCGATGGAAATACTTTGCTCCTGACGTGCTGCGGTTTCCGGGTAATCACGCCGTCAGGGCTTCCTTGTTTTGTTAGGAGCCGGGACGGGCGCCCGCCGTGCTCCCTCCGCCTGGCCCCTCCGTGGCTCCGGCCAGGCACGGTGCCACCGGGGACCCGCCGGCTCCAGAGAGCCTTTCCCAACCCACTTGGATTGCTTCAAACCTGGGGCAGTCGGGACCGTGGCGCTGCTACAAGCCGCCCTTTATCTGGGCACAAAACCAGGTTGTTTTCGGTAGCCCCCTGGGTGCGAGGAGCGTGATGGAGCCCACAGCAAGGCCTTCTTCTGTTCCCCATCCTGCCCTCCGTCACTTTGCCAGCCGTGGTGTGTCCCCTCCCCATCCTCACTCTGCCCAGGGCTGGGGATGTTTTTTTCCACGCCGGGAGGGCACAAATTCCCCCCGTGAGGTCAGGCAGAGCTGGCCCAGCCCAATGGAGACGCCGATGGCTTTTTGCCTGAGTGTCCCACGGGGATGAGTAGGATGGCGGAGGCTCAGGGTCACACACGAGCACAGTGCCCTGCGCCACGTGTTCCCCGAGTATCTGCTGCCTAAAGCCACCCTGGGTGAGGTGTAAATCTCCCTGTACTTGCAAACAGCATTAGGAGATTACCTGGGCCAGGCAGGAGGGGGATTTCTTGTCCCATCACCCCACAGCATGGAGTGGGGCTGACCTTGAACCCCCCATCCCACCAGCCTGTGGCATCTCCCACCATCCTGCGATGCCCCATCCCCAAAAAGGTTCTGCTGTAGGGGCTGATCCTGCTGGGCTGGTGGCAGTGGCCGGATGAGGCCACGTGGTGCTCAAGCCGTCCCGAAGCCCCGTCTAATCCCAGTGTCAGCAGCACCCCAGCTCCACTTTTACCTCCCAGCACCTCCTAAGATGCTTTGAGGATGATGTCCAATGAGGCCTCTCCCCATCTGCTCTCCAGCTGGGTGGCTTCGGGATGTCCCCAGACAACGGGATGGGGACGCGTCCATCACAAAGTCTGCGCTTACCAGTCCCGGACTGGGCAGCTGGTGATGGGCCTCAAGCAGCAGGATGTGGAGGTGAGGAGCCGTCGTCCATCCCCGCAACACGGAGCTCCCCAAAAACTCTCAGAACTTTGACTTCTCAATTTTTCCCCCAAGGCCCATCACACACTGCTGCTGCCACCCTCATCTGTGAGGGGGGACGGGTGAGCTCGGGGCTCCCCGTGCTGGGATGCCCAAGGACACGCCAGTTTTACGGGATTTGTAGCGGAGCCAGTGAGGGGGGGGGGATGTTTCAGGCTCATCTCCAAGAGAAACATTTATGTTCGGGGAGGGCAGGAGCCAGGAGAAGAAAAGCATCATTCATCAGCGTTAGGAAAAAGGGAAATCGTATTAGAGGCGGCCGCGGTGATCGCAGATAAGAGCCGCTCTTGCCAGATTACTCGAACTTTAATACAACCCAGGAAAGCCCTGAGCAATCGGCGCCTCGCTCCCAACTATGGAAATGAAACCCCCAAGAGCCCAAACCTTTCCACTCTGCCCACGGCTGAAAGTCCGGCCACCACAGACAGGCACGGCTGCACCTCAAAGAGGGGCAGGAACACTTGTGGGGTATCCCTTCCACCAGACACCCCCCCCTTTCCCACCTCATCTCCGAACTCACTTTTCGTAGTCGACGTTATCCTTGTCGCAGCGCGTGTCCTTGTGCTTCTCCCAGTCCTTGCCGTGCTTGCAGGTGGTGAGCGAGATGATGTCCTTGCCGTTGTGGATGTGGTGCAGCGCGTTCCTGGTGCCGGAGCCGATGCCGGTCAGGTATCGCTTCCCCTTGAACACCAACAAGTATTTTTTTTTTGGGGGGATCGAGTCCTGATACAACCAACCCCTCTCCCCGCCACGCTGCGGGTGGTCCTTGGAGAAGAGAGGGATGGAGATGTCGAAGCCGGGCCTGAAGCTCTCAGTGTAGAAACTGGCTTTGGCCAGCATGGCCTGGCCGATGTCAAAGCCCAGGTCCTCGGTGTAATTGGGCCAGGTGCCCGAGTAGAGGTTGAAGATGAGGTGGTTCCGGCCGCCATTCCAGAGCGGGAAGCTGCGGATTTTCTCATCGACGTTACGGACATATTGACCCGAGAGGTGGTCACGGTCCAGCGTGTCGATGCTGAGGATGAAGAGGCAGGCTTCCTCGGGGTTCGGGGTGTAGTAGCGAGAGCGCTCGATGGAGGTGAGGATTTTGCCGTAGCTCTCCGAAATGGGCTGGTCCTTCTCCCGGGGGTAGGTGAAGACTTTGAAGCCGTGTTTCTCGCACCTGGAGAAGTCGAAGCAGGTTTCCATCCGGCATCTGCTGTTCTTGTAGACATTCAGCCGCGCTGCCCGCCGCTCCCGGGGCGATGGCAGCGAAGGGTCCCCATCGCTCTGGAGCTCCTCGGGGACAGCAAAGCTTTTGAGAAGGGACCGATCCGTCCAGTGAGGCCAGCTCCTCCGGGCTTCAGCTTTCCTCCCAGAAAAGAAAGCGAAACGGCGCAGCTGGTCTCCTCCAAAGAAAAGCAGGAGCCAAGAGGCAAGGAAAGTCAGGAAAATGTATTTCTTCCTGGTCTGCATAGGTTTACGTGCAGCCCCGGCTCCTCATCAGGCTCAGACGGTCATGAGAGTCCTGTTGAAAGGGCAATGTCCCAAACTCCAAGCGGGCCGTGGGATGGCTCCTGGTCCCCAGGTATTGTCCCGCTGTCCTTGGAGCCTGTGGGAGCGTGGCTGAACCCCACGGTTCTCTCGCTGCCCTCTCTGACCAGGATTGCGCTGGCTTTTCGGGGCTGTCCCCCTCTCCAGCTGCGGAGCAGAGCTCGGCACAAGTGATGTCCCGCTCCCTTCCCTCCGGCACAGCGGTTACTTCGCTCGGCCCCGGTGCCGCGACAATGACATTTCCATCGCCGTTTGGCCCAGCTTCAAATCCCTGGGGAAGGGGAGAGGTCGCGATGTCGCCATCCTGCCGCCGCCAACCGTGCCACCGCAAGCAGCGACCCATGTCCCACTGGTGGAATCTCCCTCCCCAGGCCCCTCCTGGGAATAAAAACTCCCGGGAAATGTCCAGATCCCCCATCTCATGCCAACCTGCGCCTTCCAAACCCAGTCCCCTGGTTACCTTTGGGGACACACAGCCCCGGGTGGATTTCGGGCTGCCGTGCCCCGAAGTCTCGATGCACGGCTCCCGATGGCTCCGGGCAGCACCCCCGGCCGGGGAAGGTGGCGGAGCAGCCGCCGTGCCGGGCTCTCCCGGTGCGCTCCCGGTGCGGAGGAGCCGCTGCCGCTGCGGGAAGCTCCCCGCAGCCCCGATCCCGGGGGGTTCCCTCTCCGCTCGCCTCTCCCCGGCGGGGTGCGCCTGGCTAGGGCGGGGGAAGGGGATGCTGGTAGCGTGTGTCCCCCCTTGTCACCTT
>VWZK01002440.1:326511-344022 GCA_013396935.1 Baryphthengus martii | reverse complement strand
CTCGCCTCTCCCACCCTGCCCCGGTATCCTCGGCCGCGCCAGCCGCTCTCCACCCTGCCCCGCCGGCCGGGCAAGCCGGGACGCGACCGGGCTCGGGATCCCATCCGTGGGTGTAACAACCCGGCCGGCCTCTGCCTGCGGTCTGACCGCAGGATGGGTGCTCGGCACGGGGCAGGGTGGCACCAGCCCCGGCTGGGGTACCCCCTCTCCCTGCCCCAGCAGCCGGGTAGGTCCCAGGGTACCCAGCCCGTGCCTCAGTTTCCCCTCGCACCCAGGGAGCCCGGCGCGGCAGCTTCGTACGGACGTTTTTAACCAACTCTGTGGATATTTCTTTGCCGGCCCAGCCGGCTCGGCCCCGTGGGGAGTTAATCCCCGGGCGCGGAGGGGATTACTGCGGGCCCGGGGCGGCCTGAGCTGCGCAAAGCGGATTAACGGAAGGACAGGGAACGTGGGGACGGGCAGTGGGAGCCCCGGGGGCACCTCTGGGCAGAGGACACGGGGACGGTCCACAGCCCCGGGGAGCAGGAACCCGGCCGGGGTGCAGGCAAGGACACGGCAACCCCGAGGTCAGGAGGCTTCCCGTGGGCACGGCACCCCACAGCCCCCCACGGAGGGACCACGTCTGTGCTGGGACGACTGGGGTTGTGCCCTGCACTTGTGGGACTGAGACCTGTGGCTTTGCACTGCTGACACTAGGAGCTCCACCTTGTATTAATGGCAGTGGGAGCTGGGATTTTCCACTGGCGATACTGGGAGCTGTGATTTTCCACTGGTGGCACTGGGAGCTGTGATTTTCCACTGGTGGCACTGGAAGCTGTGAATTTCCACCGGTGGCACTGGGAGCTGTGAATTTCCACCGGTGGCACTGGGAGCTGTGTTGTTGCACTGGGGGCACTGGGGGGCAATGTCCTGTACTGGTGGCTACTGGGAGCTGTAGTCCACGTGCACGGGTGGTACTGGGAGCTGTAGGGCAGAGGGCACTGGTGCGTGCTGGGAGCTGTGACCCGGTGCACTGGCGAGTGCTGGGGTGACTGGGGAGGGAGGGAATGAGGGATACTGGGTTCGNGAATGAGGGATACTGGGTTCTGGGGGGTTTGTGGTGCCGGGAGCTGAGGGGCACAGAGGAAAACTGGGAGCTGGGGGAGCCCTGAGACCATGGGAAGGGCACTGGGAGCCGCTGGGGAAGCTGGAAGGAGCGCTGGCAGTTCTTGGGGAGCTCTGGGAGCTGGGGGTGGAGCTGGGGGGATTACTGGGAGCTGAGGAGAGCACTGGAAACTGCGATGGTAACTGGGGCGCTGGGGGGAGCACTGGGGGCTGCGGGAGAGCTCTGGGAGGCGGGCACTGGGAAGTACTGGGATCTGTAGTTCTGCTGGGGATACTGGGAGGAGTAGTCCGGAGGCCCAGTGTATACTGGGAGGTGTAGTCCCAGGTCAGGGGTATACTGGGAGTTGTGGTTTCAGAGCCCCGGGGTTTTGCTGGGAGGTGTAGTTCGGCACTGGAGTCGGGGGGTGCAGGGCTCCGTCCCCCCGTGTCCTCAGTGGCTCCCGTGGGTGCTCAGGGCGGAGGTGCCCATGGCAGCCCCACACTGACCCTTTGCTCACGCATCCCCAGTGCCCCACCAGCAAAGCGGGGCCAGGGCCAGCTGCCCCTCAGCAGGGTGGCCATGGGGCAGGATCTGCAGAGCCCCACCTGCCTCCTACTCAGCACCACCATCCTGCGCCAGGGGAGAAACCACCGGGTGTCATCCCAAGGGTCTGCACCCCAGGAATTCAGAGGGACCGAGTCGGGGTCCCCTGATTGGGGTGCAGCCCCTGACCCTGTGCCTCCCTCTAGGCTCGGCCGCAGCAGAATGGGGGGGACGCAGTCGCTGGCGCTGCCCCTGGGGAAGGGTCCTCACCACGTGGGTTGTGCAGACGCCATGGTGGGCTACACGCGGCAGGTACGGGACGGGGACAGGGACAGGGACAGGCTTCCAGGCACAGCAGGGTGGCCGCAGCCAGCTGGGTTTTGCCAGAGCTGAGCTTGCCAAGGACATGGCCATGGCTGCTCTGTGATGTCCCCACCGTGTCCTCTCTTTTCCTTCTCTCCCCCAGGGACTCTTCCTCCGCCTCTTCTACCCCTGCGTGCCCCGGGCAGGGGCCGAGCGGCCGCTCTGGATCCCACGCTACGAGTACTGCGGCGGGCTGGCCGACTTCACCCAGCACAGCCGGCGTTGGTGCGCGCCCCTGCTCAGCGTTGCCATCGGTAAGGGGGTGGCTGACACCACATCTCCTCATCGGGGCAACCCCCAGGATCAGGGCAGATCCCCCAGCCTGTAGTGGTGGAGAGCAGCCCTGTGGAGAAGGACTTGGGAGTGTTAGGGGGTGAAAAGCTGGAGATGAGCTGGCAACGTGCGCTCACAGCCCAGAAACCAATGGCCACCTGGGCTGCATCAAAACCAGTGCGACCAGGAGGTTGGGGGAGATGATTCTGTTCCTCTGCTCCACTCTGCTGAGACCCTCCTTGCAGGGCTGGGTCCAGCTCTGCAGTCCTCATCCCAGGAGAGACAGGGAGCTGTTGGAGCTGGGCCAGAGGAGCCCCAACAATGCTGGGAGGGCTGGAACCCTCTGCTGGGAGGCCAGGCTGGGAGACTTGGGCTTGTGCAGCCTGGAGAAGAGAAGGCTCCAGGGAGACCTTCTGGGGGCCTTTCAGGGCTTCCAGGGGCCTGTCAGAAAGATGGGGACAGACTTTGGAGCAGGGCCTGGTGGGACAGGACAAGGGGGAATGGGTTTCAACTAAAAGCGGGAGATTTAGGCTGGAGAGAAGGAAGAGATTTTTGAGTCTGAGGGTGGTGAGAGCCTGGCCCGGGTTGCCCCGAGAGGTGGTCGCTGCCCCATCCCTGGAACCATTGCAGGGGAGGTTGGATGGGGCTCTGAGCAACCTGCTCTAGTTGCAGATGTCCCTGCTCCCTGCAGGGGGGTTGGAGCAGATGAGCTTGAAAGGTCCCTTCCCACCCAAACCATTCGGTGACTCTCTGATCCTGGGGGCTCCCTCATTCCTTTGGGCTTCAGTCCCTCAGGAGGGTTTGTGGCCAATCCTCTGTGCCTGAGGCCGCTGGTGGATGGGGAAGGAGCCGAGCAGGGACCTGCTGCAGCAGCAGCAGCACCCAGCTGCCCATGTCCCCCCTTTTCCTGGGGGGTTTCTCTTCCCTGCAGGCTCCTGCCGAGTGCCGCTGAGCTGGAACGGGCCTTTCCAGCCCTGCAGCGGCGGGTACCCCCTGATCATCTTCTCCCATGGCCTGGGAGCCTTTCGGTAGGATGAGCCCTGAGCGGGGCTGGAGGTGCTGAGCCCCTGCTCAGGGCCAGAGCTGGGATGGGGACACGGGTGTCCTGGGTTCCCTGTGGCCCCACTTGGACGTGCCTTGTGCTGGCAGCATGGCCCTGACCCCGTCCCCACCCTGGCTCCCTAGCAGGACCCTGTACTCCTCGATCTGCTCCGAGATGGCATCCTGGGGCTTCGTGGTGGCGGCGCTGGAGCACAGGTGGGTGCCCCAGTCACTGCCGAATTCAGCAGCCGTGTCTGGCCAGCAGGACTGGGGCAGGGATCGTCCATTGGGACTCAGCACCAGGAAGACCACACCTTGAATCCTGGGCTCAGGTTTGAGCCCCTCAAGACAAGAGGAGCCAGCCTCAAGTTGCACCAGGGGAGGTTTAGGTTGGAGCTGAGGAACAATTTCTTCCCAAAAGGGTTGTGAAGCCCTGGAACAGGCTGCCCAAGGGCAGGGAAGGAGTCCCCATCCCTGGAGGGGTTTCCAAGGCGTGGAGATGTGGTGCTGAGGGACAGGGCTCAGTGGTGCCCTGGCAGGGATGGGGCGACGGTTGGACTCCATGAGCTGAAAGATCTTTTCCAACCAAAACCGTTCAATGATTCTATGAGGGGGCTGACAGAGCATTGTGCCCTGGGGAGCTGCTGGTGCCCTGTGACACGTCTGCCTGTCCTCCTGCCGCTGCAGGGACCATTCTGCAGCTGCGACGTATTTCTGCACGGCGGAGGCTGGCGGAGAGGAGTGGATCCCCTACCAACCGGTGCCCCAAGGGCAGAAGGAGTTTTATTTCAGAAACAAGCAGGTACCAGGGTGAGGGCTTAAGGGGGAGCGACCCAGGAGCCATGAAATCCTTCCTGCAGCCCCAGCTGGCCCCTCATCCCTGGGCTCTTCATCTGCCCTTCCCAAACCCGTGCTGCTGGGGCTGAGCTTTCTCCTTGTAAGCTGAGAAAAATCTGCTCAGCTTGTTTATCTCTGTTTCACGGGGTCCTTCTGCCTGAGCTGGGCTGGGTTTTGCCGCGTCCTCGAATGCTTAATGTCACCTGCACCCCGGGGAGAGCCGGGCTTTCTGCCCAGCCCAGCGCTGCGGGCTCTGGACCGGCTGCTGGGTTTGTTCCCGCTCTGATTTTTGTCTCTCCGGGATTACGCCAGACAGCTGCTTGCTGGGGAGCAGGAAGGTTTCCTGCTGAGCCCCTCCCTGCTCATTTCTGCCTCCTTTAAAAGGACAACATCCAGCCAAGACTGGTCGTGGAAAGCTCTCTAGGAAATGTGGTGGTTGGAGGTGCTTTTGTCAGTGTTAAATCACCTCCCAGCCTCTTGTTTTGGTGTGTGCTCTGTCTCCTGGCACGTTGCACAAACAAGGGAAACACTTCTCCTGTGAAAATCAACCCCTGAGCATAAATGTTGAGAGTGGATGAGGAATAAATTACAAATAGAGGGAAATCGTTACCAGGTCGGCCTCAGTTACGGCATCTTCTGTGTTAGAGGGAGCAGGGAGGAGGGGAAGAGAGGTTTTCATCGGAGCTTTTTTGTCGGTTGTCACCTTGGGGGAAGGTCTTTAAATAGCAGCCAGGTCTTATGCTCATCTCCAGCCATCAGGGCTATCAGATTAACTGAATTAAAAACCAAAAAAAAAAAAAAAAGAAAAGAAACCATTCCAATAAATTCACCGCATCCCCGCGGGAGCCGCTGTGGTGCAGCCTCTCGCTTGCTTTTATGTTTGGTGCCATTCAAGGGAAAGCCCCTCGGGTCTGAGCGCTGCGGTTTTGGAGGGACGAGCGTGGGTGGAGGATCTGGCCCCAAACTTGCGGGGTGGAGAAGCTGGGGAGGGCTGGAGGAGCTGGGTTAACTGGGGAAGGGGCATCTCTCACCCCCAGGTTCATCAGAGAGCGGAGGAATGCGTGCGAGCGCTCCGGCTCTTCGAGGACATCAGCAGCGGTAGATCTGTCCCGAACGTCCTTCACCGGGATTTCGATCTCTCCGTGCTGAAGGTATCTGGGTCTGTCTGCGCTGACGGACCAGCCACGGGGATTGTTTGGCTGATGGGGGGGTCTGGGTGCCCTTGGCTGGCTGGATCAGTCCTTCCTGTGTGAGACTTCTCCTTCTGGGACAAGCAGGGGCTGTGCAGAGCTGCAGCCTTTGACGTCTTGGCTTCTTGGTGCCTCTCTTCTTCTCCCCAGTGCGTGCCGGGGAAGCCGGGACCCGTTGCACCGGCAGCGGAAACGGGACATGGCATCCCTGGCAGAGGGCACAGCAGCAGGGCTTTGCTGATCTTCCCACAGCCTTTTCTTCCCTAATTAGAGACCTTTTGCCACGAGGTTTGGGCACAACCTCCTCGGCCTTCTCCTTTTTGCAGGACAACGTTGATCTGACCAAAGTGGCCGTCATGGGCCATTCCTTCGGTGGGGTGACAGCAGTGCTGGCCTTGGTGAAAGAGCCCAGCTTCAGGTAAGGGACAGCGGGGACGAGGAGCCACGGGGATCTCCGGGGACACGTGGCTCATCCTGGGGTGGAAGGGAGGGCGGCAGCGCCGGGCGTCCGTCCTGCTGCAGGTGCGCGGTGGCTCTCGACGCCTGGATGTTCCCCCTGGAGAACGCGCTGTACCCGGAGGTGCCCAAGCCCGTGCTCTTCATCAACACCGAGAAGTTCCAGACGCCGGAGAGCGTCGCCAAAATGAAGAGGCTGAGCTCCAGAAACAGCCAGACAAAGATTATAACCATCCTGTGAGTCAGGGGCTGGGGTCACCCACCCACCGGTACCCTCTTGGGGAGCACCTATGAGCTGTGTCCCAGCAGGAGGACCTCTCTCCAGCTCCCACTGAAGCAGATCCCTTCCCTGTCCCAGGGGATCCGTGCACCAGAGCCAGACCGACTTCACTTTTCTCACCGGGAAGCTCATGAACCGCATCTTTGGTGCAAGGGGAACCCTTGACCCCTACAGGTGTCTGGACATCACCAGCCGGGCGGCTCTGGCCTTCCTGCAAAGGCATCTGGGTACGGTGCGGGGCGGGGAGCACGTTGGCCAGGGGTTTTAGGGGGGCTCGAGAGCTCCCACGTTCGCGGGGGGCAGCAGGGTGGCCGCTGCCTTCCCAGGGCTTGGGTTTGGTGCTTCCCATCCGGTTGCAGAAAGCAAAGGAGTCCAGTGACTGCTCTTCCCTTACGCCTGGAGCTGGGCTGGTAATCGCTGTAGTAACCCCATCTCCATCTCTGCTCCCTGCAGACCTGGAAGAGGAGTTTGATCAATGGGACGACCTCCTCGAAGGCATCGGAGACTCGGTGGTTCCAGAAGCGCCTTTCTGCTGCTCCAACCTGTAGCCTGCTCTGAGGTTGTTGGCTGGAGCTGGGAACCGGGGAAGCTGCTGCTTCTTGTCCAAAACGAGCCGCGTGGGAGCAACAAGGGCAGGAGGACCCCTGGGGAGAGCAGGACCTGGGGACCATGCCCACAGGGTGTCTGTGCTCAGCGGACACGCCTGGAGAGCGCTCCCTGTTTAAGCGCTGCCTGAAGGGAGGGCTGTGGGGTTATGGGAATAAAATCCCCGGGGACAAAGACTGAGCTGGTTGTCACTTGGGCCTGAGGTGACACTCTTCTTGCACACAGCAGGTAGGTGCCCGTCGATCCCTCGCTGGGCCTACCTGGGTCTGTTGGCAGGAGCAGGCAGGGGTGTCGTTCCCCATAGGTTGGGGAGTGAAAGAACCGGCCCAAAAAGATGCAGCTTCAGGGCTCCAAGCACAAAGGTAGTGAAAATCTTCTTGCCATCCTGGAAAGCCGGCCAGATTGCTGCCTCCGTGCCTCAGATGGAGGGGCAAAAAAAAGAAAGAGGATGGTTTTAAACAAGGGACTGACTGGAAGGATCTCTGAGCGCCCCGGGAGCTTGGAAACGGATTGAGATCGGCCCTGGGGATGGATGGAAGGAAAACAGCCCCACCTGCTTTTACAGCATGGAGAGCGATGCTGCTGCAGACAGGCACGTGCTGGTGGTGGGAATAAGGCGTCTGAGGATGGGCTGAAGCCAGTGGAGCTGCGCAGATTTATCCCAGAGACCCTCCCCAGGGTCCTGGCTGGAGCTGTGGAGGGAGAGGTGGCAGCAACCCCGGAGCCGCCGCCGCCTCGGCAGCTGCGGGAAGGGCCGGGCTCCTGCCACACCATCTGCTCCTGCATTGTCCCCGCAGCCGGCTGGGGGACGTGTCGGGGGACGGCAGCGGCGGCCCCGGCTTTGCCATCGCAGAGAGGAGTTGCTGTGGGCGGCAGCGCCCGGCGCCAAGCACCGACAGGATTTCTTGGGATATTGAGGCTGGAGGAGAGGGGAGGTTTTGGTGGCACCTGCTGTTCCTCACCCTGTGACAACGGGTGATACGGGTGCCAGTGAAGTCCTTCACCCCGGAGAAGAAAGGGGAAATGGAAAAGCAGGATCTCACTCCTCTGGTGCCCGAGTTGTTTGTGTCACCGTGATGGCCACATCCTCACCTCACCGGTGGCCCCAGGCCCCTCTGGGTTGAGTCCCAGGGTGGAGGATGCTCAGGGATGGCCCTGGGGGAAGGCACAGCGTGTGCAGCAGCAGAGAGGACATCTTTCAATGTCTTCCCCGCTCTCCGGTGACACAAAGGACTGATGTGAACAGACTCCGGTGCTTTTGAGGCTTCCAGATTTTTTTTTTTTAATTGTTTTAGATCTAACCCACCATTTCTAGCCCTGGGAGCCTCAGGACCGCTCTGCTGAGATGCTGAGGGTGGGTGGGGGACATTCAAGGTCGATGTATTCGATGAATCGTGTGGGTGAGCCGGGGAGGGGGGGAAGAACAGAGCCCGTCAGGTCCCATTTTAACAGTGAGAGACAGGGACTGGTGCAGAAATCAAATCCCATTTTCCTCCCTGAATTAGCACGGCCGGGGATCTGCGCTGGCAGCGACAGGGGAGCGAGGCACAGCTGAGACAGGCTATAAATTCTGCAAGACTCTTATGTAAAGGCTTTCAGGAGGGTGGCTCTGACACTCGTTAACCCTTCGGTTCACAGAAAGCCACTTATCCCCATCCCCAGTGCCCCAGGGGCTGGGGGAGCTGGGAAGTGGGCAGATGTCCTTCTGCCTGGCCCTGCGTCTGTTTGCTCCCTGCTCCAGGGCCAGCCTCTGAGCCCAGGATCATGTTCCAAATCATCTCTGTGCCTCTGGAGAAAAGCCTCTCCAGAAGAAAGAGGAAGCTCCAAGAAAGTCCCAGGGTCTCTTGGGCAGGGCAGACACCCTCTTTCTCCTCTCCATCGGTCCCTCGCTGCTCTCGGTGAGTTGTGATGGTGCAGGAACCCTCTCCAACCATTTTCCTACTTCACTGACTCACTGCATCTGCTTTAAAATCCACCCTGGAGCCATCTCTTCAATCAGGCTCCCCGTGCAAGCAGCACTTTCCTCCAGATCCCCATTCCATGCGCCAGTCCCGAGGCCGGAGGCAACGCGTGTGAAAGATGCGGCACAAATCCCCGGCGTAGCACTTGAGGGAGGTGTTTTCCCCAAGTCCCAGTTTGCTTTGTGGGGCCTGAGAGGTCAGAAAGAAAGAGATTGGGACAGTTCTGCCGGAGCCAGCGCTTCCCGGCCATGGACAGGGACAGAGCTTCATTCCTGGCCACCCACTCAGACCGGTGACCGGAGGGGAGGGCCCCCCAAGTGTTTGGGGTGGCCCAGGCTGCTCCAGGCTCGCCTGTGCCACACTGGAAGGTTTTCTGGCAAAAAGCAGGATTTCCTGGGCAGCCTGGTAGTTGATCTGCTGCCAGCGCCAGTTCTTGGTTGCAACTCAGAGGTTTGAATGTGAACCAGCTGGGGTTTATATCTGCAAATTCCTTGTGTTTTATCCACAGAGGGATTTTGCTTCTCAGGGACCCTTGACTCTGTTACGTTGGGGTAGGGGGGTTGGCACCCAGGGCACCCACCCACAGGTTGGAAGCCCAGTCACCCCCTGCCCCAGAGGATTGTGTGTTGGGAAAGGTTCACTTCCAGCCAAGCCCATCAATGGGGCTGATCTGCTTGTAAAATTCACACCGGTGGCTTTAAAAATGAAAAAAAAAAAACCCAGCCCTGCTGCCCATTTATATTCCCCTCACAGCTGCGCTTGCAGCATGACTGGGGGCTGAATGGACGCCTTCCTCACACCCACGGCTTATCTCCGCAGAGCAACCTCCGCTCTCCCACCGGCTTCGGCTTCAAAGCTTTGCACCTCCCCGGCTTGAAATCCCACAGCGTCAGCACAGAACCGGCTCGGAGCTCTTAGTACCTTCGAGCTGAGAGCCTTCTCCTCACCCTCCCCACCCCCAGCTGGTCCTGCCTGCGGCTCCCTCCCTTCTGGGAAGCCCCTTCCAGCGGCAGATCCCTCCTCATCCCGCCGCACATGCAAGCGGCAAGCTGGAGTCACCAGCTCCAGCCTGCCGCAGCGTTTGCTGCCGCTGAGGAAAAAAAAACGAACCAAAATCACCTCATTTACTCAGTTGAAGTTTCCCTGTCGATTTAATTAATGCAAATTGAGACATGTGTTGAAGCCTTCTTTGTAATTACCGTAACGCTGTCGTAGGGTGTTTTGGGTTTTTTTAAATTGTATTTTTAAGGAAAATACTACGGCCTGGATTCACAAGAGCTGAGGAAGGCCCAGGGCCCCGCAAGCTGAGCCTGGTGCAGGCAGAGAGAACCACACGAGCTCTGGTGGAGGAGCTCAGAGTCCGGCCGTGGGCTGCGATTCCAGCCCCGAAGACCAGCGAAGGGCTGACCCCGCTCCTAACCCAACCCTGAGCAGCACCCTCGGCAGCAGACTTCCTGAGAGTCCTCTGACTGGTGAGTATGGACTTGGTTTTACCTTGATTTTTCTTTCTTGGCAAATCAAAACTTTGCTCTGGGTGAAGTTCCGACGAAAATTCCAAGTTTCTCAATCTCCGAAGTGAACGGTTATCATCTCACGCGTCGGCTTCCGGGCTGCCTTGAGCTGAAAACCCCGGATGGTCGCGATCACGAGAGATTCAGCTCGACTTCGTCGTGTTCCCAAGCAGCAGCTCCTCCCGCGCTGGGTTTTAGGAGAGGATCTGGGCTCTGCCGGACGAGCGGACCCTTGGGATCGGCGCAGGACACGTGTTTGCTGCCTTCGAGGTGCGATGCTGCAGAGCTGGGCCGAGTTTCCTTGGCTTGAGAAATGCAGCGCCGTGGGCCAAGAGGGCTCCTGTTCTCTGAGCCAGCAGCAGCCAGAGTATTTTGAGGGCACAACTCGGGTTTTTGGACAGTTTTCACTGCAGCCAAAGCCCCATCGCAGGCTGGAGCGGTCTCTTGCTGACCCTGGAGATGATTCCTGAATAAACAGGGAGGGAAGGGACTGGGAAAGGAAACTGAGGTGCTGGAGGACAGAAGAAGCCGTGTGAGGCGTCTAGTTTCAGGCTAACCCAAAAAAACCCTTGAAACAGCTTCGAAGGATTATTTTTTGTTGTTGTTAATATCTGGATTTCCCCCATTTTAGGAAGGCCTGGCTGAGGGCAGCCCCATGGATACCGGCTCCTGCTTCCCACCCAAGCGTGGTGGTGGGCGACAGCAGGGAGCTGCACCTGGTGGGGACCCCAAACGCCCCTTTTTAAACCTTTTACTTCTGTTTTCACCCCAGACCACGGTGTGGGGAGGTGCCGAGACCATCAGCACCCGTCCCTGGGTGACACAGTGGCACTGGAACCCCCCCCCCCCCCAACCCATCACCTTGAGGCTGCCTTCACCTCCTCGCCTCGATAGCAGCTCCCTAACGACGTTCATCACGCGAGGCCTGGCTTGGGGTGGGGTTTTTTTTGGGTCTTGTTTTAATTAACCTGAAGCCCTTATATTGGCAATCGCGACGCGGGTGTCGATTTTAGCGTACGGCGGCAGCAGTTGGCCGGTTTCTTCCGTAAAAGACAGAGAGCTGTGGTTTTCCCTCCGGGAAGGCTGGCTTGGTTCGCCTCTTCTCGCCGCTGCGTTGGACGTGTCCGGTGTTTTCCCTTTTAATACAGGGATTCATCTGTGATGAAGTCAAGTTAGAAGGGAGAGGGGGAAAAAAAGGGATCAGACGGCTCTGAGCAAACGTTAAGGGCAGGTGTTGTTTCCACGCTGGTATTGCTGAGCAATTCCAGGCAGCGGGACCGAGAGGGAATTAACCCATTTTGATGCAGACTTGTCGGAGGAGATGGGAGGGGAGCTGCTTATTGTCCTGAGAGGATCTGAAGTGTGAAAGCACCAACCTGGACCCCTTCCTTGGACTGAAGTTGAAAGGTGCCGTAACCCTCCTCTCCCTCTCCGGGTTTGTTTCCTTGGCTCACAAATCCTATGGGAAGAGGCGGGTTTTGTTGGGCTGACGGTGTCTGACAGATAAGCGGCGCCTATGGAAAGAACGATGGAAAAATTAGCGGTGGCTGTGGCACTGGGCAGCGTCTCCTGCCTTTCCTGGAGGTGGGGGACGCTTCCAAATCCTGCTTTTCCGATGGGAATTCAGCCTTGCGCTGTCCCTCTGAAGGCAGCCGAGCACTCAAGAATTACAAATGCACTTGCTCCCCGGGGCAGCAGATCTGTGTGAAAAATAAGTCAAGCCCGTCAGCGTTCGGCTGCGCGGCGATTTCGCCGGTGAAACCGCTTCGATAACAAGCGGCCCGGGAGCTCTGCGCCCAGCAGCATTTCCACGTTTGCTCCGAGCGGGGACAAGCTGGGTCTGGGGGCTGTTACAAGCTCATTCATATCGTTTATTTGACACCAGGGAAGTCATATTCCTTTAAGAGGTTTTCCAGCCCCGAACTCCTCCCATCGCGACACTTCCAAGCTACGTTTTGTCTTGAAAGGGTGGGAGTATTTTTAACTATATCACGCCAGGGAAGTATTAATAGCACAATAGCCTCGCTGAGCTGAATCCGTTTTTTAAATTCAAGCAACTAATTAGGAACTGGGGAATAATTAGTGCTATACCCAGCTTTTGTCCTGTCCTCTCCACCCCCCCACCTTCATTTTCAAAAGAGCCCAAGCAAATGCCTTTACTGGAATCTTCTCTGGCTGTTGAATATTTGATGGCTTCCCGATGCATTGCGATTCCATGTGGCTGTCAAAACCACGCTGGCTCCTTTGCTCTGTCCTGGCTGAAATGGCTGACTCTGACACTTCTGAAATCTAATTAGTGCAGCTCCTCTTGGCTCAGATTTAAACAGACAAAAAAACCCCACCATAAACCCCTTTTTCCGTGCTTCTCTCCTAGCCCCTCTCTACCGCTGGGTGATGCAGCTCTGTGCAGAGCAGTTATTTTTGAACCTTCAGCAGTGAGTTGTTTACGGGATTCCTTGAATAGCAAAGCTCTCGGCGCTCCATATGGGAAATGCAAATTCGTAGACTCCGGTTGGGAGCAGCAAGGGAAAAGCAACGAGGATGCAGAGAAATGGGTCGAGGCGCCCGGCTCGGTCGGGAGCTATGGGAGCAAGGAGAGGAGGAAGCAACGTGAGGAGGTCTCCGGGCCAGCTTTCCTGGCGTGGATCTGGAGGTGATGGAGGTGGGAACCAGCATCCACACAGCTCTGTCCTTCTGTTGGGCAGGCGCCCCCCCAGGAGAGCACAACTGCACGTTAGTGTCTTGGAGGATCTTCTGGTACCCTGGAGAAAGCAACCCGCTCTGAAATCGTACCCGCCGTCGGGAGTGTCGGTGATGACTCTCCCTGGTGTGAAGTATCTGGTCTCTAATAATAGTTGGGCTTGTGCTGAAGCCTTTTCCTCACTCTTGCCTCTCCCCAGCCATCTGTTTTCAAGAAACTTGTGGAATTTGCGTTGCTGAGCTCTTGTCGGAGGGGCCGAGACCGCCTCACATAGCTAAGAGCTGGGAGAGAAGACTAGTCAGAGATACAGACGTAGTTTAATCACGTAAAACCTGATTTTTCTTAGGAAACAAAGGGTGCAAAACCTGCCAGGGGATCTCCCAGCAGGCTGGGAAGGGAACACCGCTGGATCAGAAGCAGACCTCACTAGTCAGCAGAAAAAAAACAGGTCTCGTTCAGCGTCCTGGTCACAGCCGCCGTGAAGGTGCCCACGTTGTGGGTGCCACCACTGCCGCCGCCGTCACTTCAGGGTCTGTCACCATCTCGGTGTGGGGAGATTTTTTTTTTCTTTTTTTGGCGAGGCCAGCAGAGCTCTTGTGGTGCCTTTGTCTTGAGCTCCTTAGCAGTTTATGTTCTTTTTCTACTCCAAGCCCACCCTCCTCGCCGCAGGATTTGGTACCAAGCTGTAGAGCCCTGTGGCGGCGTTTGAAGAGGGGAGTAGGACATTTCAGGGTGATATTGCCCCGGGATCAAAGCAATTAATCGATACTTTCATCTCTCTCGCTGCGGGCGCAGCGGCCGTCTGTGGTGGGTGCTTTTACTCACCTCATTTTCTGGAGGAATTAAGTGAATTCGAGCAGATTTCTTTAAAAAAAAACAAACCCTGATGGAAGTCGGGCGCCCTAGTTCGGAAAAACGAAATAATTTCCAACCCTGCAAGTGCAAATTTGTTCCAAAGGGAACGTTTTCCTCGTGGTGTTTTTCAGCGTAACTAGAATATCACCCTAAACACCTCCAGCAAACACGTAGCAATGAAACATTTCTTGCCTGGGGAAGAGCTTTTCACCGTCAGGGAGACGCTCCCTAAAAGTCTCGGTTTGTTCTTCAATCCTGTGGGCTCCTCGGCCTGGTTTGAGTCCAAAAATGGTTTTTTTTTGAGCAGAAGACCAGCGAGAGCTTTGCAGCCGCCCCTTTTCCTGGCCTGGCTCGGCGTGAAGATGGGCGAGCTGCGGCGTGGGGGTTAAAAATCACTCAAATTATACAAAGACTGAGGAAGATGGGTAGAAAAAAGAGATGTTTTTGCCCTTTTCTCTACCTCTGAGAAAAGTTTTTTTTAAAATTCCTGTCACCTCTAGCAGGTTATTTACTAAACCACTGAAACCACTTGCCTCAGGTCAACTCATCCACTGGATTTCTAGTTTTAAAATGAATTTTACTGATGTGGGGACTGTTTCCAGCCTCAGCAAGAACTTAGTATCACTCACCAAGGTGCTCTAAACCCTTCGGTGGTGACTAAATAAGCTGTCAGTCCGACGAGCGCTTGAGGGTGGCAATTTCACACTCAGGAAGCACGTTTTCCTATTGGAGATTAAATATTTTTGCAAGTTAAAAGAGCTGCCGTGGGCTGAGTTGTCACCTAATTATGTCAGTCTCTTTGTGGGATGTTTTGATAAGCACATCAGAGGAGAAGCTGGGATCTTTATGCTAAATCTGATCACGTCACGTCCTAAATTCACGCGTACGAGAAGTCCTCACCACGGGCTCCCGGTTTGGCCGGGCTGAGAACGAGCCCCCTCCTTGAGAGCAGGTTCCGCACATGGGCGACGATTCGGGAGCGGTTATCACTGGTTTGGCTGCATCCCAGCCTCCGAGTGGGCCATATTCCCAATTTATAGAGCCTTCATCCCTTTCCGCTCTGGGAATGGCTGCTGCAGGCCCTGCTGCCGGCCTCGGTTTCCCTCGAGATGCCCAAATTCACGTGCCGATGTGGTTCCGTTTGGGCTTCCTCCTCAAACCCTGTTTTGGAGCTAAATAGTCACAGGCAGGTGGGAATTTCTCCTACTGCTGCTTGCTCTGTATTTTTTTGGGAAAAAAAACCCATGGAATTACAGCTGATGATAAGGAGCCAGTCGGCAAAACCCACGGCAGCCCCACGCTGCGAAGGCTCGGCGAAGGAAGAGCCTGTTTAGAATCGCAGCGAATGTGTCAATCGAGAGAAATCAAATGCAAATGAAATAAAAGCTTTTCATATACTCCATTCTCCTTGAGATCGGACGAAAATAAACACCACACAAACAAACCGGGGCGGGGAGGGGGGGGGTTTATAAAACGTTCCAAAAATAAAACCGCTCTTGCAATGAGGCCAAAACCGAGCTCGTCTCGATGCCTTCCCAGCTGCCAAGAGCTGCTGGTTTCTCTTTGGATCACAATCGTACGTAAAGATTCCGGTTTAAATTAAAACCTGTTGCGACAGGTGGTGTAAAGGGGTTGCCGAAGGGTCTTGACCAAAGCGACAGGGCACGGAAAGTGCCAGAGCCGAGGATGGATCCCGAATCCGATCCCCAGCCCAGCACCTCTTGTCAATAAACTCTGTTGCCTCTTCCAGAGGCGAGTTCTTGTCGGAAAGAAATATTTTTGGCTTTAAAGCCGATCTGCAAAGGAAGGTAAGTTACAGTCAGGTCTTTTTTTCCCTTTTTTTTCCCCCTTTTCCTCTTTTTCTTTCTCTTTTCCTTGTGAGAAGCCCAGGAAATAAGGCAGAAAGCGCTGAGAGCAGCCCCTGCACGAGCGGTACTTTTCTCTCAGTCTGCATCCCTCCTTCAAAAGCAATACATTCGATTTCCTCAGCCTCTCTCCAGGGGACGACGACACGGACACAGGTACCAAACAAAAAGCCCCGAGCCCAGGAAGCCTTGTTTCCTGTAGGGAATCCCGTGTTATCCCAGGATAAGCTGATCGATTTGACTCCAGAAGCATGAATATTCAAGCATCCAACAGACCGTTGAGCTACAACGGTCGCTAATTAAGAAAGGCTCCAGTCAAACGCAGGCCGACGGGGAGGACTCTCGGCCGCGGTGTCTTCCGGCAACATTTTGACGCCGTTTGAGCCAAGCGGCTCAAGACGTCGCCTTGAAAACCACGTCGCGGGCCGTGGCCACCGGGACCCGGCCAGGAACCCCGCGGACGCACCAGGCGTCACCCTGGAAAGGCCGAGCCCAACCCTTTTGGGTTGGAAAGCCCTTCGATCCTACAAAAAAAAAGGTTCCACCACGCTGCTGGGAAACGGTTCTTCCCGTGGCCAGCGAAGGCGCTCCGGCAGAAAGCTCTCCCAATTCCAGCAGCTCGGAGGCTGGAGGTGGTTTCCATGGAAATAGACGTCAGATCAGCAGAAAAAACAGGGCGAGTGTTTAAAATAATCTCTGTTTTGAAAGCTTTACGCCTTTCTGTCACAATATTAACCTGCCTCAAGGTAGGATTTGGGGGGTTTTTTTTTGGGTGCAAAGTCGTTGTTTTTAAGGGTGTGCACAGCGAGGGTGGGGCCCCTCGGAAATGTCCTTTCTTGGATATTTAGGGTACGGAGATTTGCGTTGTAGCAGGAGATCGGTGCCGTTCTCCGGCCCTCTGCCCCTTGCGCTCGTCGGCTTTTGGTGTAACTCAAGCGGCCGTAGCATGGAAAGTGCCACGGGAATTGGACAGGGGTCGGTTGTAGGGAACAGGCGAACATGCAGCCGGTTCGTTTAAAGCGCGTTTGGGAGCGAACCGCTCACCGGTGTTTGGCAAAGGTGGCGTCTTGGGATGGGAGCTGCTCACAATCAGAGAATCAGAGAATCATTAAGGTTGGGAACGACCTTCAAGATCAAGTCCAACCGTCTACTAAACATCATCGTGACCCGAAGCACCACATCCACATGTTTTTCGAACACCTCCAGGGATGGCGATTCCACCACCTTTCTGGGCAGCCTGTTCCAATGCAGCCCCCAGGACAAGGATGGAGCATCTTTCCACGGCCATTGTCTACGTACGTGACGGCTCTTCTGGACATGCTTTGACTCGCTGGTGTCACCCCAAAGGAGAGGGTTGGCCACGCGGCTGTCCCTCAAAACACCCTGCCAAGGGCTGCGGGGTCAACGCGTTGACAGACCCACAGATCCTCTTTGGGGTTGGTCTTGTGGCGTCTGTGACCTTGAGGTGACCAAAGGAACGTGGTGGTCATCTCGACGATGACCAAGAGCTCTCAGGTTATCACGGCCCTGAGATAACTGCCTGGCCCTAAGGTGACAATGCGCTCAGGTAGGAGACCACGGTCCTGAGGTGACCGTCGCCCTGTGGTAAGTGGTGAGGACCATGAGGTGACTGTGGTGCTGAAGGCCACCAAGGGCTTCGAGGTAGGTGACCGTGGTCCTGAGGTGACCACGGTCTTGAGGTCAGTGGCCAAGCCCGAGGTGACCACCTGAGCCACATCTCTGCTCCCCCCCAAACGCCGCGGAGAGGGACGACCCAGCCCGAAGGAAGCCACCCGAGGGGGTCCCGCTCAACCCCACCACCGGGTTGGGAGACAAAGGGAGTCCCTGAACCCTCGAGAGGCGGGCGGAGGGGGGAGCGCTGCGCGGGGATCGCAGGACCCCGGGAGCGTCCCGTGGAAAGGAGCCGGCGTCGCGACGAGCTCCC
>VWZK01002440.1:301851-325703 GCA_013396935.1 Baryphthengus martii | reverse complement strand
CGGCCCCGGTGTAAAACCTGAAAAAAACCACACCCCACGTTTTGAGCTTTTTAGAGCAGCTTGTGATTTTTTTTTTTTGTACTATTATTATTTTTTTTTAAATTATGTCCCTTTTTAAGAAGGGATGCTGGGCATTGTGTGCTCCCGGTCTGGGGTGTTCTGCACCCCCCAGGCTCCAGCTGCACAAACAAGGTGGAATTTTCAGTGAGCTCGAAGCCCCCGCTCCAGATGCTTTGGCAGCAGCAGGAGCCCTGGTTTGTGCCCTGTTGGAATTCGAGCAGCTAGATCGGTGCAGTATCCCATCCCTAGCAGGGTGTGATGCTGAATGAATGGGAAAACGGGAGCCTTTGTTTGCGTATCTTAATCACGGTGGGATAAAACGAGGACTGAAAATGCCCGACTCCGGTCGTATCCGTGGGTCTTGCAATCAGGGAACCTCTCTGCTCTCCCTTGGCCTCAGCCCCACAGACTGACTGGAATTCCTCACCGCACTAACCTACCCCACTGCCTTTTGTTCAGTGGCTCTGACCGCGCTGAGCCATTTTTGTTGGAAGAAATGAAATTCACGTGCTGGCTGTTTCAAGTCCTTGTCTCTTTGTTATCTAGGAATCCAACCCACTGAAGTTCTCCCAGAGTTGGCTTCTGGAGTCCTGTTTTCTTGGTCATGGCTACTTCTGGTATGTAGCGTTACGTACTCGTTGCTCTTTTGTGTCTCTTATTTCCCCTGAAATAATATAAAAATCAAACATAGTAAAACAAGCTGTCGCCGCCCCGCTTTTCTCCCATCTCGAGGCTGCTTCGGAGAAGCTGTTAGAAATGTGTGCTTGTGGAAAACACACCAAAAACCCCCTCAGACCCGGCTGTCAGCAGATGGGCCTCCAGCTCCTCAGCCTGCCATCTGCTCCACGAACAGAACTGACGATCATCTAGACATCTTGGTGATCTAAACCGGTGCGCTGGTCCAACTGCCACCGGGCAGGGCTGACGAGCCCGCTCGTGGGCGTTTGAAGAGAGCGCGCCTGGTTTACATATTGCTGTGAAAACTGGGTTTGGGGCTTGGCTGCATCAGGTTTAACACCTTGAAATTCTTCCTCGGGGTGGTTGTTGGAGGAAAAAAAAAAAATTATTTTTCGTTTGAAGTACCCATAAATTTGTTTTCACGACCCTGGGTCTTAAAGGCTAAAATAAATTATCGAGCGCTTGGGTGATGGAGTATCAAGGAAGAATTGCAAACAAAATTCTCTGCCAGGTTTTTGGAGGATGCTGCTGCTGGTTAAAACAAAACCGTCGCCTCAGCTGCTGTCTCCTGAAGCGAGATTTGTGGTGGTGAATTTCGGAAGCCTGTTGTTCAAGTGACATGAGCCAGTTCCTGGCTTAAAATACCTTTTTTTTTTTTTAACTTTTCCCCTGTATTCTTAGATATTCAAGTGAAGGAACTGGAGAAGCGTGCCTCTGGGCAGGCTTTTGAGCTGATCCTCAGTCCCCGCTCGAAAGAAGCAGTCCCCGAATTCCCTCTTTCTCCCCCAAAGAAGAAGGATGTGTCGTTGGAAGAGATTCAGAAGAAATTGGAAGCAGCAGAAGAGAGACGTAAGGTAAATTGGGAACGGCAGAAGCGAGCTCTGCTCAACTGGTCTGTGCAAGGCATGGTTTTGGCTTGGTGGGTTTGGTTTTTTTAGAAACTGTTGCTTGGGACAGGTGATTAGCAGTTTATTTTATGGTAAATAGAGTATTAATTGAACTTTGGAATTCTGGGGGACATAGGAAGCCTTGTTGTGTTCTGCAAGGCCGTAGCTTTGTCCCCAAAGTGATCTTGACTGGCCACTTGAAGAACCAGGAGAAAATATTTAATGGAGAAGTGTTTCTTCATTCACAAAGGAGCTGTTTTTTTGTTTTTTACATCGTAACAGATTCATTTTCTCCTAGAAAATGTAGTGGTGAATCTGTAATGAGCTCTGTCGGACTGGCTTGGTGTAAGATCTTGCTGTTGAGATGCAACTTGGAGCCCTTGGCCCTGCAGAGCTTTCCTAATCGAGCTGCAGCCTCCTGTGTGACCTGAAGCACATTTGGAGAAGTGAGAACCTTCTAGGAAAGACCTATCAATATTAATATAAAAAATAAAAATCCATTTTCTTTTTTTTTTTTCCAGAAAGATCCCATTTAACAAGATTTGCAAGTAGTGGTAGAAACAGAACTTTCCTGGTAGTTTGTAATGATGAAATAGGGGTTGTGTGGGTGGGGGGAAGTTACACTTTTCTGTGAAAGAGCAGAAAAATCTTCTCTGGGGAGTTGAGCAGCTTGTCTGGAGCTGTGATGGGGTTGATGTTCAAAGCTCCCATCCTCTGTTTGGTTAGTCTCATGAAGCGGAAGTCTTGAAGCAGCTCGCTGAGAAGCGGGAGCACGAAAAAGAGGTGCTCCAAAAAGCCATCGAAGAGAACAACAACTTCAGCAAAATGGCAGAGGAGAAGCTGACCCACAAAATGGAAGCGAACAAAGAAAACCGCGAGGCACAAATGGCTGCTAAACTGGAACGCTTGAGGGAGAAGGTGGGTGTTGAGTCCCAGTTCCCTCCTGGGAGAGTTGATTTCTGCTCAGTACTGTGAAAAGGGGCTTTAAAAAATAATAATAAAAAAAAAGCGCCAAGTGAATGGGCAGGTGTGAGGGGTGCTGTGAATAGAGGGATGTCCTTGAGAGTTCTGTGGTGGTTTGATCTTGAAAGGGTATTAAAGGTTATTTATTATTATTAAATCTGCAGTTGAGCAGCTTAGTCTTGTGGGAGGTGTCCCTGCCCACGGCAGGGGGGTTGGAATGAGATGATCTTGAAGGTCCCTTCCAACTCGAGCCATTTAATGATTCTGTAAATCCTCCTGTTGGGGCAGAGGGGACGGCTGGAGCTGCAGGAGGGTCTGATTCGCTTCCAAAGCTTCATCCTGTGGTGACCCAGACTCGGGGGGGTGAGCTGGGGGTGGGAGGGAAGCCGGGGTTTGCCGTGCCCGGAGCCCTGCCCTCTGTGGCGGGGTGGCTGATGGGTCCCTGCTGCTCTTTCAGGACAAGCATATCGAAGAGGTTCGAAAGAACAAAGAAGGCAAAGACCCCGGTGAGGCCGAAACCGACTGACTCCATTCTGGAACCTGACTGTCTCCCCCTCCTCTCAATATCCAAAGACTGTACTGGCCAGTGGTTTTATCTTTTTTTTTTTTTGCTTTTGTTTCGTTTGTTTTTTTTTTTCAAGTTTCTAGAAAACTGATGTAGAACTGTAAAATTAGATCCAAACTGTTACACTTTCTTTTGGGGGTAGAGGGGAGACCTTCCATGTTTCACTTTTTCTAAAGTGTTGTCTTTCCAGTGTAGCTCTTCTTGTTGCATCCTTTTCTACTCCAGCGCGCTCGCTGCTGGGTTGATGGCTAGTACTGTATCAGCTCTGTAAGACATTTGTGAACACTGTTCCATGCTGAATATCTGTTACACTGCAAAAAAAAAAAAAAATCTGACTCTGTCCCGGTCTGCTAAAAAATCCTGCTGTAACTGAGTGACTCAATAAAGCTGCACAGTGCTGTTATCGTGAGAATTATTCTGGAAAATGGTGTAAGGAGAAGGAGAAAAAAAAAAATCGGTTGGTGGAGGTGTCCTTTCTTGGGTGCTGGGTGGAAGGGTCCACAGCAGCGCAGCTCCTTCTGTCCCTGGCCGCGCTGCGGCGGCTGCCTCGGCCCCAGAGCCCTCACATTGTCTGGATTTTACAATCAGAGCTTTGTTTTGACACCTCAGCCCTTGTCAGCTGCTGGGTGGTTTTGTTCAAAAGGAGTTCGGAACCACCTCCCTTCGGCCGCTGACGCTTCAACAAACAAGGCCTTGTTACCACATGACTGATCTGAGCCTTTCTCTTTTTATTTTGGGGGGCATGGGGGAGGGTTTTTAGAAGATGGTTTGTGCTTCTGAATGGTGACTTCTGTCCCATGTCCTGCAGCTCCAGAGCAGGGAAGACAGAAATGTGTCCTGTGCTGGGACTGCAGCCCTGCCCCGGTGGAAAGGGCTCCTGGGGCTTTGGAATGATGGTTGGTTTGGTTGTGTTGGGATAGTTCCCTTGTGCTGAAGGTTCCCTCCTGCCCACAGCCAGGTGTTTATCAGCTTTGTGTTTTCTGGGGTGTGGCAAAGGGATAGGACTGAGCTCGTGCTTTGGGGAAAGACGGTTTTAGATCTGGAGGCGTAGTGTACGGCTGCCTCAAAACAACACCCTGGGGCCTTCCTCTGCGGATACTGACAGGTACGGTGGGTGTGTGGGAGCAGCCACCTGACATCTCCAGGACAAACAGCACCTTCCGAGGCTCCGCCGTGTTCCCTCAGGGCAGGGAAGCTCTTGGCTTTTCCCACCTCCTGTCAGCGTCGCTCCCTGGGGCACACTCGCTCCTGGCTTCCCCCGAAGCAGGTTTGTTTTCAGGTGAACTCCACACCTGGAGCTTCTGGTGCTGCTCTGGTGACAGACTGAGTTGTCTTGAGGATGGAAAAAGCTGGGAGAGAGTTGGGGAGGGGTTTTAAGGGGCTAATTGTGCTCTGGACCCCTAGCCCTGTCCTCCGGGGTTTGCTAAAGGAGGAACCTCCGTTCAGAACGCTCGTGTATCACACAACATTTTTTATTACTTCAGAGTTATATTGAACCAAAAGCTGTTTTGAAGGAAAGGACAGGGAGGGAAAACCAGGCTGGATGCACCAACCGGCTGGGATCAGATTTTTCCCTGAAGGATTTTCCAAAGTGGTTTGATACTTCAGCATTTAAGGTACGAGAGAGATGGTTGGGGAGCACCCACCCCTCTGTGGTGGGGTCAGGGTGCAGGTTTGGGGGTTTAATGGCACGGGTCGGGGGCGGGTAAGTGGAGAGGATGGGGACGGGGCTCAGGATCCAGCCGGGGAGGTGAGGAGGATGGGAATAGAGCTGAACCTTGAGAGAAAGGCTCAAACTCACTCCATGAGGTGCTCATGAAAGGTTGAGTGTCTCTAGAACCACGTAATGGAGGTTTAAGTGATCACTGGACCAGTTCCCATACACAAAATCAGGTATAATTAGCAATGAAAAAAAAATCAGCTCTTAATTTCAATTTATTAACCTGCTGAGGAAAGACCAAGTGCCCTAAGTGCTGGGTGGGTTTTTTTTTTCCCCATGTTTTCAAGGGGTGGGGGAGGAGGATGACGGTGCTGCCAAACCCCAAATGGTGTCAGGAGCAAAAAAGAGATGTTAAATACGAGTTTTTGACTTGCCAAAGCTGTCAGATCTCAGCCTGGGGCCTTCTGTTCCCTCGTCTTAGTTCTGCTTTAGGTGGCTGCCTGCGTTACACTTAACTGGAGCTTTTAACTGGTCTGGTTCCCTGAGAGCTGCTGGGGAAAGTGGAATTTTGAGAGGTGGGAGTGAGACTGGGGGATGCAAAGAGTGAATGACAGGATAATAATGATCTGAGAATGGAGGAAAAGGGGAGGCAAAGACTAGCACGGAAGAGAGGAAAAGGGAACTAACGGTCTGTCTGGCAGGGAAGGCTGGACTGTAAACAGGTTGCTTTAAAAAAAAAAAAAAAGAACAAAGCAGAGGAAAACTGCGCAGCTGGATCTGTGGATTGCCCAGCCCAGTATGCGGGGCGAGTTCCAGAAGCAGCTGCCAGGCGGGTTCTGGGAGGGGTGAGGGGAATTTGGGGACACAAACCCCGCTGCTCTGCTTCANGGCTCGAAGGAGGTGGAGGGAGATCAGCAGGGCCTGCTGGAGCACTGGGAGGAGAGAGCAGAGTCCAGGGCCCTGCCGAACCTCATCTCCAGCTCCACCCGCCTCCTGAAATAGGAAAATATTCCAGGATCCATCCGTGTTTGATCCACCCCCCAAGAAGGGGTTTGGGCAGGGGCAGGGGCTGGGGCTCTCCTGGGGGGATGGAGAGGCTGCCTGGGTGCTGGGGCTGGGGGCTTGGTGAGCCTGAGCTGCGAAGAACCCCATCGCAAGTGAAAAGACCCATCTTTGGGCTTTCAAAGGCTAAATCCAGATGCGTCCGCGGGACTAACCCGGCACGGCAACAGCTGGAGGGGCTGAGTCTGTAGCGTTAAGAGCAACTTGAGCAGGATGGGTGGATGCTGCTCGGAAAAGGAACTGCTCCATAGGATCTAAGGCAGCGTTATTGACACCTCGTGGGTTGTCACTGGGAGCAGAAGGCAGATTAATGATTGCCAGCGCCGCGCAGGATGTGCTCCGCTCTTCGGCGAGCGTTGCTCAAGGCTTCGGCGCTCGGAAGAGCCGTGCTAATTAAATCCCGCTCCAACAAGTTTTGGAGAGGACCTGAAGTAAACACCGCTCCCTTTCCTGCCTCGTGCTTGGCTGCTCGGAACGCGCCTTTTCCCGCTGCTTTTGCCACAGCGTCGCCCGGAGCAGAACCGCCAGTGCCTTTCCCGTAGGGATTTGTCTTCTGGGCTCGGCCGCAGAGCCGAGCCCCCTCCCAGGCGGGCCTGGCACAGAGGTGAGTGCTCCGGGCAGCAGAAGGGCCCATTGAATTTGAGTCAAAATAGTTTATTTTGGGCAGTTCTGCTTTTGCCTCCCTGTCCCCGGCAGGATGCGGGGCTGTTCCAGTTCAGCGCAGCGGCCGCAAGTCCGGAAGAGGCTTAGGAGGTTAATTTTTCCCTGGCAGCCTGTGCCTCTTGCAGTGTTTTGGGAGGGTTTAGGAGGCCAGGCGAGGGTCAGGGTAACCCTCAGCCAGGCGTTGCCCCCGGCCAGGCCGCTTGTTTTTGACGTGGGGCCTTTTGAAGCAGGTGAGGTGGGAAAAGAAGCGTCGAACAGCCCGGGTTTATCTGCATCTCTGCTCCTCAGCTTCAGGCAGGCAGGAGTTACAGGCCTATCTGCTCCATTTGGATGAGGAAATTACAGAGGTTTTCTAAGATAAACAGTCTCATCCCCTCCTCCTCCTGTTCCCAAACTTTTGAAGAGTTTTTTTTTCCTATCTGAGCTGTCCCTGGAATGACTGCACATGCCAGGAGTTGAGGCATAAATCAGCGCTGGAGCTGGGTGGGAGTCGGGCTGTTTTCTTCGGAACTTGTCTGAGCAAGACAGGTAAAGAGCGGGGAGGGAATTCTCACTTTGAGCCCATTCCGTTCACTATGGTTTTTCAGGCTGCCGTGAGGAGGCAGAAGGAGGCAGCAAGGTTCTCTTTAGCTTGGTAAGGACGGCGGCTTCCGAAATGTAAACATGGAAACGTTTGCTCACTGAGATTAGGCTGCTGGACCTCGGTGATGCAACAGGATGAGCTCGCTCGAGCCGCCGTGTTTCTGTGCAAAACCACAGGGAGGTGAAAAAAGGCAGTAAAACCTCCGAACGCAGACGTTCCACCTTCTGTTAGTGGTGTCCCACTTCTTTATATTCTCAAATTCCCCCTGGTCTGGCGGAGCAGGTTGTCCCCGCTGCCTGTGGGAACGTGGCTTGCTGACAGGATGGCTCACAGCTGGGAGAATCGGGGCTGCTGCTGGACTGGGAGGTTTGTTTGGGATGGTTGGTTTGTTGAGGAGTTCCCAACCTGCTGGGAAAAGGTGGGCTGGGAACGGATGAGTGCTGGCGTGTGAATTATTTGTGTCGATTAAGCCCAAACTGGCGTCCTCTGCGCTCCCGCGGGCGCTCTGTCGCCTGTGCAGCGCAGGGCGCTCCGCGGGTTCTGAAATCATCCTTCAGCCTCCTTCCTATTCCTATTTTTGGTGATTGTTTCGTTTCAGCTACAATGAGGCGGTTCTCCAGTCACACATGATTTTATATATCTTTGGGAAAAAACAACCAAACCCTCACAAAGCAGACAAAGCAGTCAGGCTGCCCCTTGCTTGTTATTTGTTTTTTTTATTTTGGGGGCTAAAATCACTATTAAACCCTGCAGCGAAACTTTCTTCCCATCTCAAAGGTTGTTTTGTGCGGCCGGGAGCCGGAGTTTGGCTGCATCATGGCAACGGTGGTCACCGAGAAGCTGACCCGTCTCTTCATCAACGTGCGGCAGGTCCCGCAGCTGCTGGCCCCGCTCTCTCCCGCCACCGTCAGCAATTCGGAGGTGCCGAAGGTCTTCTGGAAGCCCTACATCCACACGGGCTACCGGCCGGTGCGGCAGACCTGGCGCTATTACTTCTCGACGCTGTTCCAGCAGCACAACGAGGCCATCAACGTCTGGACCCATCTGGTGGCGGCGTTGATCCTGCTGCTGCGGTTCCAGCAGCTCTCGCAGCGGGTGGATTTTGGGCGGGACCTGCACGCCCAACCTCTTCTCATCATCATCGTGGCGGCCATCACTTACTTGACGTTCAGCACCCTCGCTCACCTCCTGCAGGCCAAGTCGGAGTTCTGGCACTACAGCTTCTTCTTCATGGACTACGTGGGGGTCGCCATTTACCAGTACGGCAGCGCTCTGGGGCACTACTACTACGCCATCGAGCCGAGCTGGCACGAGAAGATCAAGGGGTTTTACATGCCGGCGGCCGTCCTGTTAGCGTGGCTGTCCTGCGCCGGTTCCTGCTACGCCAAGTACCGGTACCACCAGTCCGCTCACCTTCTGAGCCGGCTCTGCCAGGAGCTGCCCTCCGCCCTGGCCTACGTGCTGGACATCAGCCCCGTGGTTCACCGCATCTTCACCGCGCCGCCCGCCGAGCGCGCTGACCCGGCCCTTCTGTACCACAAGTGCCAGGTGCTGTTTTTCCTCATCGGCGCCTTTTTTTTCTCGCACCCTTACCCCGAGAAGTGGTTCCCTGGGAAATGTCACTTCTTCGGGCAGAGCCATCAGATTTTTCACGTGTGCCTGGTGCTCTGCACGCTGGCGCAGATCGAGGCGGTGGCGTTGGACTACGAGTCCAGGCGACAGATCTATTCCGCTCTTCAGGGTGATTTGGCGCACAACTTCTCTGCCCTCTGCTTCTTCACTGTGACCTGCTCTGTCCTCACAGCTGCTTACATGGCCCGGAAGGTGAAGAACAAGCTGAGCTTCAAAGAAGAGTAGGGGTCTTGAAGGAGAAGCAGGTGAGCTCGCTCAAATGGTTGATCTGCAGTCAGCGGTGATGATGCCGGCACGAATCCGGCCACAAACTTTGAGAAGAGGAAAGAACACTTCATGAACTGTTCTTCGGCAGTGCTCTCTATAGGGAGGGAAAGCAACAGCTGCTTTGTATGCCTTTTTTTTAATTCAGAATTTGTTCCAGCTTGCTCTTAAAATGGTACCCTGGTTTAATTCACATGTCTGAATAAACAGTTGGAACGAAATGTTGTTAGTGCTGCAGCCCTGCACCCTGGGAAAGGTTCGTGGGAGCTACCAGGTCTCACCGCACAAGGTAAGGAGTTGCCATCCTGCAGTGGCACGATCTAACCCCTGGAAACAGACCGAGGTGAGCTTGTATAAACCACGAACAACGGGGTGTGTTAAAGCGAAACGAGGAGGGAGCCAGGGCACACTGGGGGTTGATTTGATGGTGGCTGCTGAGCCCCAGAGCTGTAGTGGGTATCTCTGCACCCTCCGTGGCAGATGAGGCTCTGGGGGCAGGCGTTGGCTGCGAGGGTTTGAAGCACAGAGGGTGCAAACACAGGGCAGGAAACACTGGGCCTGAAGCTGCGGCTTGTAAAGACAAGGTGAGAGGGGTTGCGGGTTCAAGGCTTGGGCTGTGGGCTGCAAACGGCTGGGCTGAGGGCAGGCAGCAGCTGAGAGAGGGAGAGGAAAGCAACCCAAGAGTGTTGTGCGGCTCCCCCCTGATCTGCAGAGCGGTTCCTGCCTCCTGCGGGCATCTTTGTGAGCACTCGGCCCTTTCTGGTCCCTGTCTGGCACCAGTGGCCCCCTTTCCTGCTGGTCCCGGGGCCAGTACCGGTCCCGGGCCCAGCACAAAGCCGCCCAACCTCAGCAGCTCTTCCCGCCGCCATCCGCTGCCCTCAGCGAGCCGANGCTGCTTCCCGGTCCGTGAGGCCGGGGCGGGGAGGAACCGGGTCCTCGTCCCGAGGCTCCCCGGGGGTGGGCGATCCGGTGGAAGGAGCGATTAGGAGAGGCCGGGTGTGGGGCTGGAGCGTTTGCAGCGGGACGAGGTGGGGTCGGCAGAGCTGGGGCGGTTCTGCAGCCCTGATCCTGAGCGGCCTGCTCGGGGTGACCCTGCCCGAGCAGGGGGTCGGACAAAGGGACCTGCGTCAGCTCCTTCCAGCCTCAGCTGCTGCGATGGTGTCGCAGGAAGAGTTTTGAAGCACTTGACAAAGGTGGGAACTGCACCACAACGCGAGGAGAAGTGGAGTTTAATGGCATGTGTTCACTTTCCATTCATTTCTTTCCTTCTCCAGTCTCTCATAGTCAAGCCAAAAGTATCAAGTCGGATTCTGGAAAGGAAGCTCATCTCGGTCGCTTGCACAGAGACCAGAGCTGCTCAGCCACGCACCAAGCAAACCACCATCTCCACCTTCTTCTGCCCACAGACAGGTAACGTGGACCAGCTGGGCCCCGGTAGGGAAGCAGATTCAGGCTGTAACAGGAAAGCATCTGGCTTTCTTTTTTGGCAGCTTTCACTAGGCAGAAAAGTGCATTTTCAAGTGAAGAGGGTTGAGGTTAAAGGTTTGAATTCTCAGAAGGTATTTGTGCTGGTTAATCTAAGTGCAGGCGGTTTTTACGTGGTTAGACTAAAGTGTAAGTAAGAGCAGTCGCAGCCAGTCGTCACTGGAGAGCAAGCCGAGCTCCCAACAACGCACCAGCCTTTACTCCCTACAAAACTGGGGTCTTCAGTGGAACATTAGGAAGCCTGGCTCAGCCCAAGCGCTGATACAAACTGTCCAGGTGGCAAAACACCCTGTTCTGGGCCGCTCAGCGGTGTCACGTAAAGGACGACCCAGTTGGGACCACCACAGGGTGTGGTCTGGGCAGGAGCACCCGGCCCAGCGGTGCCCAGTGGGCAGCTCTCCCTGCCCAGGGAAGGGGCAGCGTCCAGGGCATTAGGTGCCAGGTTTGTTCTGGAACAGCAGCAGCCCTAAAATGCAAAACTGCCCTTGGAAGAACAATTACAGCTGGAAGGGAAAATTAATGTTACTTGGTTGAAAGAACGTCGCCGTAAGGGCCATCAGCAGGAGGGGAGCGAGGAGAGCTTTGTACGGAGGGCTGGGCAAAGCCTTTTGTAAGGAACGCGGTGGTTAATCCTGATGGAATCACGAGGGAGCTGGAATATTTCGGCTAATTAAGCCAGTCTCTGTGCTTTTGAGGCTGTTTTTGTGCTCGGGAATACAAGCAACTGGGATTTATCTGTGGGGGCTCAAATTAACAAATATGGAGAGAAATGGCTGCAGGAAGCAGCAGCAGAGGATTGTGTAGCTGTTTGGTGGCTGAAAGTTCTCTAATGGGTATTTCGTCAACATTAAAGTGGTTTAGCACTAAGTAAGTGAGAGGAAGCGTTACAGAAATTGTACAGTTTAATTATTTGCCGGAATTTTTGTGTTGTGGCCGGGCCATTGATGGCTTTTGTTTTGGATTTGAAGGATTTGCTCCTTGAAGGAGCAGTCGAGCGGCAGTTCTGAGTCAAGCAGCGAGGAATGGCGCTGTGGGCAGTGCCTGACCCTGAGACATGTGTGTGCTCCAGCTCTGGCTTTAACCAATTCCGTGTTGTTTTCAGATGACAAATACAAAGAAAACTCCAGGCCATCTTCTCTCATGCCAAACGAAAACCGCAAAGAAAAAGGTACCGCTTTGTCTGCCTCCTCCGTGAAGATCTTGCCTTTGCCACAGAAACGATCCTTCGGAGCCGGGAAGGAGACAGCACCGGCCTCGCCGACGCCTTCGCCGGCCTCGTGGTTGTTACGCGCGGAGTCCCCCAGCACGAGTGGGCTGGGAGAGGATTGTTCCTTCTTCAGTTTCACCCAGGACTCCGAGGGCAACCGGCTCATCGCTCGCAGACCTGAGTCCAAGGTATTTGCTGGAGAAACGGTTTCAGCGCGCGGCAGCCTCGCTTCAGCCTGCGGGACGGACAAACGGGAGGCTCGGCCGCTCTCAGAGGAGGCCAAGAGCGGGCTTGATTGCCAAGCAAGATGTGGTGCAAACCAGAGTCAGAAACCACATGACTCAAGCAGAGTTAATTCTTTAATTGATTTCTCTGAGATTGAGAATATAAACCCTGCTCTAACACGAGGCAGCCCCCGGCCTGCTGACTTTTACTCGTCTCCACAACGACCAGCACAGCCGCTGAGGGAGCGCAGCCGGAACGCCGGCGCTGGCTCAGCCGCGGAGCTTCGGGGCGGCAAGGAGGGAGCTGGCAGTCCCTGCAGGCAGCTCTTCACCCAGGACTCGGAAGGGAACAGAGTCATCGCTCACCGCTGCCGGAACGGCCCCTCTCCTGGCAGGGATCGGGGCAGCTCTCGAGGGCAGCTGCCCAGCTCTCCGGGCAAGGGCGGCTCCCTGAGCCAGTTTAGCCTCTGCTGTGATTTACTGTTCACACAGGATTCGGAAGGGAACAGGGTGATTAAACACTGAGAAGTGACCTTCTTTGGGTTGCTCAATGACCTCTTGTGAAGCTCTTTTTGGTAAGAAAGTGGCCAGGATTAGGTAAGTGTGCCCCTAGAGGGCTGGTCTACCCACCATCTGCCCAGCCAGCAGGTGGCATCTCTTTGTTCACCGAAATTTAATAAAAATATACTTGTGAAGGTGTTACGTGTATAATGATTTGACTGTTTCACAACCTCTTTCAGAGGTGGGGAGGCACCGGGGTGAGTGAGGCGTGCCCATGAGGGTCCGTCAGGCCCCAGTGGAGGTGACCAGAACTGGTTGGTATTGGTTTAACTGCCCGTGGCAGCTGCTGCCTCTCCGTCCGTCCGTTTGACATAATCCCTGTGCTGGGATACAAGGGGGACTGGGATGGGTGTGCTTTAGATCGTATCGGGTTTGAAGGGCAGGAACCAGCTGCTCAAAAGCCCCAGGGGTCATGAGCAGCAGAGTCCATCTGTGACCGTGATCCTGCTCCAGAACGACAGCTGCTTTGTCAGCAGCAACCAGCCCTATTTTATTATTTTTTTAACGTCTTTACCACTGTTAAGTGCTGCCATCTAAGACAGATTTCCTTTCCCATGGGGGCCAGAATTTCAGTAGAATAGATCTGAGTGGAGTTATGTCATAGTCTAGAAGCTAAGTGCTCTGCACGTCCCCAGGAGCAGGGACTCCTGGTTACAGCGGGTGTGTTCTCACCGAATCCTTACGCAGTGG
Source organism: Baryphthengus martii (assembly GCA_013396935.1). NCBI lineage: Eukaryota > Metazoa > Chordata > Aves > Coraciiformes > Momotidae > Baryphthengus > Baryphthengus martii. The sequence goes on along the minus strand of VWZK01002440.1, from coordinate 312,519 downwards.
GAGCTGTGTTGGCACAGGGAGAACGATCACACGGACAGTGGCTCCTGGCGTGCGCGTGAGCAGGGAAAAGCTGCATCACCTGCCTGTAAAACCGATGAAATCATAAATGCTCCTCCTGCTCGCCCTCGCTGGGTGCCCAGAGGCAGTACCAGCCTCTTCTCTCACGTTTAGGGTGGGGACGACCGTTTAATTTTTCAAGGGCTGAGAGCCTGGTGGATTAAAATAATCCTCAGCATCTGAGAACCTTCATCTGCAGCACCAGCAGCCAATGCTCCAGCTGCAGCAGCTGAAATTCCACGCCCTTCTCAGCCAGCCTCCCCAGGATCCAAGCACCGCTGCTGGCACATTTGAAAGTCAAGGACAACCACGGGCTTATTAAGGCTCCATTTTTATATAAAGGAAAAAAAAAAAACCAAACCATACTTTAAATACAGCCATGAGGAACACTGCAGAGAAATGTGTAGCTGCAGGAAACCTTCGCTTTGTGAGAACTGTGGCGCCAGACAAGGCCAAGTTCCTCCTTCCCTTTGCTCAGGTGACAGCTCTGGCGGCGGGCGCTCAGTTCTTAGCGTCGGTGGTTCAATAAATAGACCTTTGGAAATGCTAAATAAAATACATTATCTGAATACAAGGACTATGGGTCAAACATTAAATGCCGGGCAAGAAATTAAGGCCATTCTGTCATGCAACTGTGGGGAGAATTTGTGAGTAAAGAACTACCCAGAGCACAGGCAGCAGCCCTTGGATGTGACTGAGGGGGTTTGATCCCTGGCTGCAGTTTCATCAGGTCAGACAACGGACTGGGAAAACACCTTTTGCCATTGATTCAGCAACCTCCTTACACACTGACGAGCGGGACACGTTCATTAGCTTATTCTCAGTAGCTCTGTACCATACTCAGAGAAAGAAGTGGATGTTTGACATCCATTTATACTGGAAATGGTAACTAGTTCTATTGTAACAAGGCCATTAGAAATTAATGCTTAATTGGAACCTAAGGAAAATCGTAGGTAGAAAGAACGTCGGCCGGCAGCACTCTTCAGAAGATCCTTATCCATCAGCAACATCCAAACACAGGTGGAAAAGAATTCCCATCTTCTTAAAAAGTTTTGTCTTAAATGTAACAATACATTGAAAACACTTCAAATCCACAGGGTCTTTCCTAAGTCAGTGTCCGGTGCAGAAACCATCTTGAATTCATAAAAGAGGCAAAAGGCTCAATCCTTAGGAAGGCAGCTACTGTGGAGGAAATTTGGGAGCATAACACTTTTTGCTTACGGCGTTTTATGAACATCATTTCTCCTTCAGGGCCAGATCTTCATCCTTCAGGGCAAATTTTCTTCTCAGAACTTCTGCTATAAGAACGGCCGGGTCCTCCTCCTTCATTGAAGTTCGAGTTCTAGATGGAAAACAAGAGCACAGTGTATTAGTAAAGGGAAGGGCCAAAGTGGAGAGTTTACAGCTCTTGTCAGACTCTTTCAAATATTTTTTTCTGCAGCCTCTATCATCAGCTTTTGTCTCAAGTGGAGGCTGTGCAAGAAACACCACCACAAAATAACAAAAAAGCAGCTAAAAAATTCAAACCTTTCATGTTGCCTTGGAAAAGCTGGAGCTCATTTTGCGGATCAAGGCGTAGCCTGAAAATCTCAGCATCAAAGCTCTTCATAATTTTATTATTCCAAGTCTTTTAAAGGAGGGCTGGTTGCCACCTCCCTCCGCTCAGCTACCGCAGTTTTCCTGGAGCATCCCATCATCGAACCATCCTGCATAAAGGAACCACCTCACGTGACAAGTGTCAGTGAGTGTATTTTCCAGGAAGCCAAAACCCAGCTTTTTTCCCCCAGGTATCACGAATTGCTCACTAAGGTTTTGTTTAAAACCAGTTATAATCATTTCAGGGTTGGTTTTTGGTTTTTTTTTTCAGTCAGCTACACCAGCACAAGTGTCCTGCGTGTAGCCCAGCCAAACTGGAACTGTGGGGCTGTTCACACAGCTCCCTCCACGCTGCGGGATTGTGTTTAGGAATTGAAGCTCATCAGGTAACAAACCTCACTCATTTAATGTCATTTTTTGTTTTTTTTCAACTACTGGTGATTCTTCAGACAGCTTCAACGAAGCTGTGATAACTGTATCCTAAAATGTCCCTGTGGCAGGTTAGAGGCTGAGATGGAGAAACAGATGAGAGGAAAATGGTTCAGCTTCAGCAACAAACAAACAAACAGTCTGAAGGTTTTCTGTGCAAGTTGTTCCTAAGCAGCAGCAGCAGCAGCGGCAGGAGCAGCAGTGACCTGGCTCTGGCTCATCGGTTGAGCCACTGTGAGGGGCAAAGGGTCCTGGGGACTCAGTTCCTTTGCCCACTGTCCCCCAGCGAGGAGGGATTTGGCAGCTCTCCCCTTCCCCCCAAATACTCCAGCACAAATTCTTTGCTCTCCCCCATCTCCTACGATGTTAAAAAGAAGGAAGGCTGCTGGTAAATCCTTTCTTTGTGCCTCAGCCATCTCTCTCTCCCTCCCACTCAGTCACACAGCAAGATCAAACACCTTCAGCCATTATTTGCTGTTCTCACACATTCTGTTGAGGAAATCAAAGTCAAACCTGTGCGATTGCAACACTCCCTCATCACCTACACGCTGCTTTTGACAGCCGGCTCCTCGTGATTCGGCCGCTGCTGGCAGGGGGGCCTTGTCGGCACATCCAGGCACGGGTAAGAAAAGCCTTGGATTTCCCCACTGTAATCTCTCCAGCTTTTTTTTCCTCTCCCTGCATCACGCCCACTTCCCTGTCTTCACCTGGCACAGACGGCGGTGACGTTCTTACCCTGCGAAATCTGCTACCAGAGGAGGCTGCGCTAATGAGAAGATTGCTAACGACGAGGGTACATGTGACTGCTCAAGTCCTAGAGGCACGTTTCTGATAAAGGTAAAACACTTCACATGTCACAACATGAGGCACCTGCGAGATGCTTCAGGGAGCCAGGGAACGACCGTCAGAATGGGCAGTTTTAGTCCTAACAGGTAAGTCACCTCAAGCCTCCCCCAAACCCCTGCTGAGCTCACATGGCTCAGTCGCACAAACCAGCAGCATTTTCCTTCAGAATTCTCTCTCCCTTTGCCTAATCATTCAAAAAAAAAAAATATTTTTGGGATGCCCACAAGCTTGCTTTACAACAGAGAGGAAGAAAGAAGAGGAACGATTCACCTGTGGCCCATGGATCCTACCCACCCCCTACGGCCAAGGGAGTGTCTCGGCTTCGAGTAACGTTTAGCGCTTAGGGAAGAGGAGCAGCAGGATATGCTGTGGGAATTACAGGTGCGTGACACCTCGCTGACATTCCGAATACAAGCTGCACAGATTTCTCTCATTTGACTATATAATTTTTCCAGTGCCGAGAATTTAATTGCTTTTAAAGCGAATTCGGCATAGAAATTGTCAACGGCCATCACACAGCAGGTTATTTTTGGCCAGGAATCTTACACAACATAATGACTGGGTAGATCTTTGGGCTGAAAAAATGTGGAACTTGAACCTGATCGCTGTGATTTGACATGTAAAAGGAAGGCAGCACAGCCAAGGATAACGAAGCTCCGTTATTGAGTGGGGCAGAATCCGGTCTGAGCCACGCAGCAGCCGGCCTGGCAGCACCTCGAGGCGTTCTCGTGATCAATGTGTGAACTCGTCACGAGACAAGTGAAATCTCACTCTGCCCACGCTCAGAGCGGTGCCAGAGGCAAGAGCTGAGAAGCTGAAAAGCTCCATGTGCCAATTCCTAGAAAAGCTGCTGAGCTTCCCAACCACTTGGGTCTGCAAGATGCTCTAAGGACCAGGAACCACAGCGAGCGGAGAGGACGGTGTGACCTTGCTCTGATACACGTGGTTCTGGTTTTCATCTGGGCAAACACAAGGGTTTGTTTTTTTTTTTGCAGGTGAACAAGCTGAAACAGCCACATACTGTGCTAACAGAAATTCCTCTCCTTTGCTTTCTATCCAGGCAGGTAAACCAGCAATAAAAAACCAAATCAGAAATGTAAGTGTTGGCAAGTCCTGCTGTAAACACGACTTCTGTTGCCCTGCTGTGACTCATGAATACGGAGCAGCACCAACCAGCTGTGAACGCCATGGCCAGTGCCTGCAACGATTTGACAGACAAAAAAAAAAATAATAAAAAAAAAAGAGATAAAATAAAATCAAGAGAGCTCAGGAAGCACTTACAAGTCTTTGCTCTGCTTCATCCTATGGATGTCTTTAAGGATGCCCATCATGTCCGCAAAACTGCTGGCCTTGGAGAGGGACACAGAATCTTCCTCGTCGGGATCCTTTGGGTCTGGTTTGCAACACTCGGAGGTTGCAGAACAAAGCAAAGAGACTGACGGGAGCTCGGGGCTTTCGAGTTCTGCCTCCTCCTCCGTGATATCGCTAATGACAAAGGAAGTTGTAGATTGGAAAGAGGGTCCAAAACAAGGTAAAGGAGAAGATGCATTTGAACTTCCTGGAGATAATAAATCTGGTGTTAATGAAGCAGAAGCTGAAAAAGAAAACAACAGAGGTGGATAGATAACTCACACTGAACCACGTAGGTTGTTTTTCCTCACAAACAACAGAACATAAATCAAGAGGCATCACCAGGCAGCCTCCCCCATGCTATGAGAAAACAAACTCATTGCGTTCTGTTACTCTCCAGGACCGCTCTGCTTCCTATGACACCACACTGCAGCACGAGACCTTCTCCAGTACCTTTTATCCCACCAACCCCCTGAGGTGTCTCTGTTCCTGTCGTGCTCACCACTGTACATGTCTACAGTTCAAACCCCACGCCCTGGCTCTGCAGAGGTCACGTAAGGTTTCCTTTTTCTGGGTTTACAGGTAAGAAACGGAGAAACAGAGATTCAGCTGCTCTCTAGAGCACGTCTGGTGAGGAGCGGCTGAGGGAGCTGGGCTTGTTCAGCCTGGAGCAAAGGAGGNCTTGTTCAGCCTGGAGAAAAGGAGGCTCAGGGGAGACCTTCTGGCTCTCCACAACTCCCTGAAATTCAGGAGCTTGGAGCCAGCGGGGGTCGGGCTCTGCTCCCAAGGAAGAAGCAACAGGACAAGAGGAAACGGCCTCCAGTTGCCCCAGGGGAGGTTTAGGTTGGAGCTGAGGAACAATTTCTTGCCCTGCAGGGTTGTCCAGGCCTGTGCCAGGCTGCCCAGGGCAGGGCTGGAGTCCCCCTGATCCCTGGAGGGGTTTCCAAGGCGTGGAGCTGTGGTGCTGAGGGACAGGGCTCAGTGGTGCCCTGGCAGGGATGGGGGAACGGGTGGACTCGAGGATCTGAAAGGTCTCTTCCAACCAAAGTGATTCTATTATCAAGGGCCACAGAGGGAACCTGTGTCAGAATGTAGGTCTTATTTGTCTTAATTTTTCCCTTTCTCTTCATCACCTTGAGAACTGTTGGCCTTGCCTTTCCTTTCAGGCTCCTCCCCCCCTAACTGTTATGCCTGGTGAAATGGCAGAGCTGGCTCAGGAGCTCCCGCATTTTACACTAGACGGTCACAAGAAGTCACTCTGTGACTCCATTCTGACCTGTTTCGCTTTCCATCACTGTTTCTAAAACGAGATGGTCAGCCACCATTCCACAGGGAAGACGGCAGTAGTTTGTTCATGCTTCAAAATGCCGCGAGGATAAGAAGAGCTTTCAAAATTCCAAATGTTATTAAGGGAAAATGAGTTAAGATATTCCCAGTGTACAACTCTGAGGGAAAACAACCACAAAACCCCAGAAAAATGCTCAGTGCACATCTCCTTGAAAGAACCTTCCTGTCCTGAAAACAAACTGTACCTTAAAGCCACCAATGCCCTTGGTGTAAATCCAGAGTAAACTTGCAGATCGTTATCAATCGCCAATTAAGGGATTTCTCTACCTGTAGATAGTAATACAGATGGCACGAGATTTCTTTCTTTTTTTTTTTTTTCCCCATCAATCATCCCCAAATGAGCCTGTTAAATAGTTATCTCCTCCATCAGATCACTGAGCTGCAGCCAGGCCCTAGGTCACAGCTCCCTGTTATCGACCGAGAGGACACCAGGTCGATACGAACTGTTCTCAAATGCCAGCTGACAGCAACTGGCCCAGTGCTGAGCAGACAGGCAGAGAAAAAAGGTATTAAATGATTGAATCCTTTTTCTCCCATCTGCATCTCTAATTCTCCTCGTTATTACTCGGCTGGAATGAAAATGGACTTTCCTAGTGCGCGGCTTGAGCAAACTCTAGAGCCGGGACAACACTCAGAAGGAAAAAAGAAATAATCACAGAATTTCCTCTGCTCTTTATTCCAGTTTGGTGCTTTCTCTGATCTTACATGAAGAAGAGAGGCCACCTGCAGTGCCTTGTTTTACACTTAGGCCTTGCAGAGATGAGGGTTTCATTTCCCCAGGCTGCTGTAAGAGCCAGGACAAGCAGCATGACAGCATCCCGTGGACTGTGACGGGACCAAAATGTCCAGAAACATCATCAGGAGGAGATGAGTTCTCCCTGAGTGGGCATGGACAATCAGAAATACCCAACCTTATCTAAATACAACTCTGCACGCTAAAAACATCCCATACTTGCTACCAAGTAGATCCTTAGAGTCCACTGACCACACAAAACTGAAAAAAGAAGCCAAATCTCTCAAGTTGGAACCAGGATTTCAACCAAATCAAACACCCACCACAACTGAGTTTCATGTTCAAATGTGTGTCTGGCTTGTGGACTGAAGAGAAGTTGTCATTAAAGCAGCAAGTTGAGAATGAAATAAAATATTTGCTTTCAGAGGTAGGATGAGGAAGGTTTCATCACTCACTGTTACCCACCATAAACAGGAATTAACCTGCCTGGCATCATTCGCGGTGTGGCACAATCTTGGGGTGTTTTTTTTTGTTGTTTTTTTTTTTTTTTTAAAGTGATGGGAAGAATTATAAATCCTTCTTTTCCTCTGGAGAGCAGCTACAATACAGCTGTCCTCTTGGATATTGGCAAAAGTGTTCTCCGTACAAGAAATGCAGCTTTTAAGAAAAACTCCTGAAGGAGGACTAAATTCCTTTACTCTGCAAAACTGTTCAATGTTTTTGAGTTGGGAGATCACCAACTCTGCCTTCTGAAGGCTCCACGAGCAGGCACCAGGGTATTTCTCTCTTGCCAGTTTCCGCACTCAAAACCAGTTACTGTTGCAGCAAGTGCTGGAGAACCACTGGGATTGGGCTCCTACCAAACACCTTCCTATTTTCAGAGCTGAGTATCCAGGAAAAGTCATGAAAGGAAGAGAAGAAGCGTCTCGTTACGGTTCAGCTCTGCAGCTAAACCACGGCTTTTGGTCACGAACAAATCGACTGGAAGAAATCAATCAACCAGTTTGGCCAGGCTCTTCCCCAAATAACCTGATTTGGCCTTGTCACAGAAGAAACAAACACTAAAAACTCATTCCTACCCAAATCCTCTCCCTCACAGCTGACTCGGAGCAGGAATGGCAAGAAGACATCAAATGTTTTCAGGAATCTCAAAAAAAAACTTGAAAAAAACCAAAACAAAACATGAAAACAACCCCAACAAAACAACCAAACTTGAAAAAACCTTCAGGTGCTTGAAGATGAGAGTCGGTCTCCAGATCAAAGCCAGCACTTGACAGTTCTTTAAAAACAGCTGCAAACATCTAAACACAGAACCCTGAGCCGACCCCCCAGAAGGCATCCCAGCAACAGGAGCCACAGCTCTGCTGGAAATACAACATGAAATACCACAGTTCACTAATTCAGCTTCGACACAAAAAATAAACTTGTGACAGTCCTACCCGACTCTGCAGCGACTATCTTAGCGATCTGACTCCGAAGGTGGCTCAGCTCGTCCTGGAGCTCCGTTGTTCGGCTCAGGGCTGGTAAACCAGGTTTCTTCAAGGCGAGCAGCTTCTCCTCCTGCTTCCTCAGGTTGGGGACTGAAGCATTTCGCTGTATAACGGTGAAGGGACTCGGCTTCCACTTGTGCTTCAGCGGGCGAGTGTCGCTTCTACAGGACAAAAACCTGTTGGTCACTGAAGTCCGGCTCCCTCTGCAACGCTCGGCCTCCACCTCAGGCCAGCAGGTTTCACAAGAAGGAACCAAGCCCCTGCACCACTGTACAGATGTATGTGCCACCGTATGTACCACCCAGGGCTCTTTCTGCATCACAAGGACAGAAAACCCGGCACTGAAATCACGATCCAAGGGCACAAGCTGTTGGGGGAGGATGCAGGGGCAGAAGTCTGGGTGTGCTCACAGGGTTTCAAGTCCTTCCTCTCCCGGTAAGTGTGTCTCTGTGCTGGCTGCATGTGGGAAATGTCACGTACTCCTTACCTTCTGCCTCTGATATCCAAGTTCATTTGATCCTTCACGAGGTACCTCTGACTATTGTCCTGCTTCAAGGACAGAAGTTCAGCTGACTAGAACCAAACTCCTGGGGACAGAATGTTTCAGTCCTGGGAGAACTCAACTCAATTTTCTGACCAGAAAGCACCATGGCTGGGGGGTTACACCGCACAGATCTTCCAGTGAGGAAAATACAGCACAGCGCAGGCTCTTAGCACCTCCGGTAGGAATTGCTCCCAGGATTCTCCCAATTTTTTCTCCCCTGTCATTGATCTAATGCTCAGCCCCACCCTAAGCCTTGATAAGAGGACTAGATGTTGACCAGTCTGGCCTAAGCTGCGTGGAATAAACCAGAGTACAAAATCAAGGACCAAAAAACAGAAAGAGGAAACCAACCTGACTCTGGCGTACGTTTCTTCATCATCTGCTGCTATCCACACAATGTCTGCCAAGGTGGGCACCGGGGGGACGTCGTTTAAATAGAGCTCTGAAACGTTTGGTAGAACCTAAAGAGAAGAAAGTCTCATTAAGGAAGCGGTGCTCCTGCCTCCTGAAGCCACCCCAGATGCACTGCCCCGGTCGCCAGAGCCTTTCTCCTCTGCACCCCCGACTCAGAGGTGCGACAGCAACACCAGAACATAGCGTTTGGCTTCTGCGTCGGCTTCTGCACGTGTTCTCGGGAGCGTCACCGTGCTCTGGGAGACCCACCAGGCAGCGCAGGGATACTCCACACAGCTTAACGTGCTGCCGAGGCCACGTGCAACACCTCACCACTGCAAGTCCCAGCGCCGTCCTTGAGCTTCAGCAGTGAGGTAAGCGCTTCCACAAACCCTCTGCAGAAACACAGGCCCCGAGGGCACCAGCCTGGCTGGCTGGAGGTCACACAGAGGAGCGGTGCGTTCAGCAGCTCCACGTTTGCACCTCCCCCAGCCCGCCAGCCCAGTCCACAGGCACTGTCTGAGGAGGTATTTTCCTCAAGTTTGCCCAGGATCACGTTACAAGAATAGAATTTAAAATAATCAGTCTTAAAACTAACGACACAGCTACCCGAGCTTGGTGACTACGACTCTGCAGACACAGGTGGCTGACAAAACAGCAGCCTGTGACAGTCGGTGCCTTAAGGTGTTGCTCTAGAGCAGCAGCTTCCCGCACGAGACCCCCAACTCCCTGACGAGCCCACTTACCTCGAAGGTTGCTCTGGGACAGGGTTTGAGAGGGAGGTTTGATCCGATCCTCCTGACGACGCTGCGAGCTGAGCCATGGGGCTTGTTCTGCCAGATGGGGATCGTCTGCAAGACGCCAAGCGAGATAATTAATATTGCAAATCGGTCGCCCTTCTTAAAATTTATTCAATGGGAAATTGTCCTGTACAATCTACTCAAGAGCTCTGATCTGACTTTTTATTTGTTCAGCGATACTTTTAATTGGGAACCTGCTAATAACTAAGGTCCTTACCCCATAAAAAAGTGTTTCAGCTGAACCTATGTGAAAGTCAATCATTTACCAAGGAGCATTTTAAATATGAGTGTAGTATTTTCAGGACTGGAAACTAAAAGCTCAGTAACTGAGCTACAAATGAAATCACACTAAAAAGAGGAAAAAGCATCACAGGAGGGCCCAGGAGAAAAATGAATGCAGCAGAAAGTCTCATTTACAGGGACACTCTCGCTCCCACCTGATCATTTGTACAGGCAGCTCTGGTAAGACTGTGAACATTCCTCAGATGATGGCAAAGTGACAAGTTTATTCAATGCCCGTCCCAACCGAGGGCCCATGGGAACAGCCCTGGAGGGTGTTTTCAGAAACATCAAACGTTTTAGTGCTCTTGGGATAGTTCTGAACTGGATTTGAAAGGTGAAGTGCTCTGTCCTTGGATCGTCTCACCTCTGTCGATTTTACACAAGCTCTTGTGACAAGAGGCAGCACAAGACTCTGGACAGGGAATACCACAGTGACAAAGTGGAATCCAAAGTGGATATATTGCTCAGTCTACCAAGAAATCCATTAATTTATGTATTGCTGGGACTTGTTACACACACAACGCCTGAACGTTGGTCTGAGGCAGTTAAGATTTAAAACTCCTGGTGTGTATTTTACATGGAATCTCCGAGCCGGGAATGTGCCAACTGCCGTGACGGGCCCCTGGCCACCGGCCACGGGACCGCCGGGGAGAAGGGATCTGGCAGAGAAGGGCCCCGGGGCGCCCCCGGCTGCGGGAGGCGTTTCGGGCGCCGTTCCACTTACGGACTCCGCTGCCATCTCCGGCTCTGGCGGGGCCGCCGGGGCGGGCTCAGCGCTGGCTGCTGCGGCTCCCGCGGCCG